>BJKM01000596.1:87458-274707 GCA_015082035.1 Chaenogobius annularis | reverse complement strand
TTTTAAATGTTTTGTGAAAATCAAGACAACAGTGCTTGATAAAAAGAATGGTATGGATTTACATTTATAGACACTCATAGTACATTATTAGTGCCAGTAAATTGATGTAAAAAATATACAAGGACAGACATATAAGTAGTAAATTTATAACTAATTTCCTGTGTATTTCCAGGGTGTGACGTTGTGACAGGATTCATCTGTAGAAACTCTGATCAGAGAAACGCCGGTGTTCAGACTATAAAGTTCGCTTCAGGTGTCCTCCCGAGTTCTGCGCTCCTCCAAGTAAGTACCACAATAATCTGTGTAAACTCCTTCCATGACTCATATGAAATAAAAATAATAGTTCTAGTTTGATCATTAAGTGGAAATATCATACTTTTACTGTACTTTATAGAGAAGTATCTCTACACAATCTTGTTTTCACTACAGTTCAAAATACTTTCCCTGGACTGTTCAATATCTGATAGTTTGCATTATTTCAATTGTTTTATTGTATTGTCACTGAGTCGGTCACCTCTCTATGGTTTTGACCTGTGGCTTGGCCTGGTGGCGCCATCCGCTTGTGTCATGGAGATACGTATATTGTATGTTAATGCCATACTCTGGAAACATTCCAAACTGTGTAACACTCTGGTTTGAGTTCTACCTCTTTCAACAGTCTGGAAAGGCTCTCAACGAAAGCATTGTTGTGATTATTTTTACAATCCACTTCCATTTTGTGCCATACTATAACTTCAAACCATTTATGTGCTCATTTCAGCACATTTCTTATTTCAGATCATTAGCCTACAAGTAAGATAATGTTTTTTTGTTTTTTTGTGTGTGTTTTTTGTTTTTATTAGCCGAGACTCTTCCCACGACCCACCAAAAACCACACTTGAATCCACCACTGTTTTTTACAACCGACTCAGAGACAGTGTGAGAAACAAATTATGTATTTGTGAATTGTTTTAGGAGTTTTTCTTCTTTAAAGGTATACTGCTAAAGGTTTTTGATCATGGGAATGCCTCTTGCTTCCTCTTTATGGAGATATCTAAGATGGAAAATTCCACCACAAAAGTTATGCAGTGCACTTTTTAAAGGCCTGACTTTTATTTCTTCTCGTGCAGAGAAATTGTGAGAAACTAATCAATTCATGTGTAGTTTTTGGAACGGTTTATCTTCTTGCAGGTTTGCTTGACTTTTGTGGGGGGAATAAAATATGTCAGTTTCGATAATATTTACCTATACATTTTGACAGGCATTTTGCAGGATAGTTTGGTTGGTATGATTTCATTTTAGGTTTTATTTCTTCTTTTAATCCTGATTACACTCATGTCAGTGTTTCTCAAACTGTTATGCGGGCTCCTTCTGGGTTTTTTCTACAGTCCCAGTAATTGCTCAAGTCAGTTTTATCCTCGTTTTCTCTTTTGGGTCAGTCCTGGTTCAGGAATACAGCCGTAATGGTGTATTCCAATTTTATTCCTGGTTTAGCACTAGTTTAGATCTGGTATAGTCTTGCACTATATTGTAGTGTTACTACTAGTCCAATTACTGTAGTGTTATGCCTCTCCTCCCATTTATGAAAGAGGGTGACATTCAGAGTTGATATTGATTAAAGAATTGGCTCAAGAATTCAAACATGCCACACTGCTTGAGTGTGGGTAAGTTTATTTATCATGTTTTAAGAGTTATATGGGGCACCAGCCTATATAGGCAATTAACAATTCTCAAAAACAATATCCAAATTCATACATTTTTTAAAATTAATTGTTAGTTAATCTTAAAATTTTTTATAAGAATGTTTCCGTGACATTGACCCCTTTTTGGGAAATGAATGAACACTTTACAACTGATTTATGAAGATATATTGTCAAAATAATTAAACGGATAACTAGGAATAAGGAAAATATACATTAGTCATTAACAGGTGACGACACTAGATATGATTGTTCTGGATCTATCTAGTCATGTTTTAGATTTAAAGTTTATACTAAGATGATTGTATCAGCAAAACTGTTGAATGTTTGCGTGCTACAACCAGAGCAGGAGAGATCAGGCATGGGGTCCCGAGTATCCAGCAACAACTGACTTCTGCAGAAGGCCATCTCTGGAGAAGTCAGGCTGCTTAGCAACGGCTAGGGTCCGCTTCACCCTGAATATCCTTGTCTCTGAGAATTTCCTCCGATAACGAAAAGGCAGTTGCACAGAGTCACAGACGAGCCCAATTTGAAGATCGTCCTGGATACAAATTCTTTGTAGACTTGAAAAAATGCAAAGTTAGCTTCCTCTCTGGAATGTCTTTGTCCCTTAGCTTAAGCTAAACTAGCTCAAATAAGCTAGGAAAACCTCAGAGTGTTTTTTCTCTTCTTCCCTGGTCCTTTCTCTTGGACCTCCGGATGGAACTGGATGCAACAGGCCTGGATTTGGCCAGTGCAGTTTAGGCAATGCCTTGAATATTGGTGTAAAGTCTCAACCAATCAGACACGCGCTAGTGTGTGAGTCATCTGACAGAGGCGGGGGTCTGGAGCTGGAATTTCCACTTCATATTACACCGGACAAAATGTTCACAAGACGAGTCATAAAACAGTTAAATTAAACATGCAGAACAGCATTCCCTTTATGTACAGCAAATTCATCATGTGGACAAAGTCTTCAATGAAATGATTGTTTAGTGAATCAGCATAGTCTTTTAGCTGAGTTTTTAGCTTTCATCTTGGGAGAGAAACGGCTCTTGAGAATGAATTTAAATTCAAATTTAAATTGAAAAGAGTCATTTAAAAAGATTATTATTCCAACGTTCAAAGTACGAAGCTTCTGCTTAAACCCCCCCCAAGGAATGTGGACCTCCAAAAAAGGGGATAGTGAGCTATATAGCAAAGATGGGCCTAATGTCTGGTATATTTTGTCCCCATGGCAAAGCTCTTTCAGTCCTCTGTAGGTCCCTTACAATTTGTTTGTCTTGTTTTATTCTGCAGACTGCTGGACTCAGTGGTTTGACAGAGACGATCCCACTGGTAGTGGAGACTGGGAGACACTGTGGAATTTACGACAAGAAAACCCTGGAAAGATCTGCTCCAATCCACTCGAAATTGAAGTCCTGACCACCGCGGGCCTGCCAGTCTGGTCCACCGGGGACGTTATTTTCAAGTGAGTATTTACAGATCTTTTTAAATGTTTTGTGAAAATCAAGACCATAATACTTGATAAAAAGAATCGCTGATGTAAAAATATACAAGGACATTGGACATAACAACACACGACACAATGGAGAATAAATAGTAAATATTTAGAACTAATTTCCTTTGTCTTTCCAGGAGTGACGTTGTGGCAGGATTCATCTGTAGAAACTCCGATCAGAGAAAACGCCGGTGTTCAGACTATAAAGTTCGCTTCAGGTGTCCTCCCGAGTTCTGCGCTCCTCCAAGTAAGTATCACAATAATCTGTGAAACTCCTTCCACGACTCATATGAAATAAAAACAATAGTTCTAGTTTGATCATTAACTGGAAAATATACATACTTTTACTGTACTTTATGGCAAAGTATCTCCAAAACACTGTGTTTTCACTACAGTTGCAAATACTTTCCCTGGACTGTTCAATGTCTGATAGTTTGCATTATTTCAATTGTTTTGATTGTATTGTCACTGAGTCGGTCACCTCTCTATGGTTTTGACCTGTGGCTTGGCCTGGCGGCGCCATCCGCTTGTCTCCATGGAGATACTGTATATGTATGTTTAATGCCATACTCTGGAACATTCCCAAATTGTGTACCACTCTGGTTTGAGTTCTCACTCTTTCAACAGTCTGGAAAGGCTCTCACCAAAAGCAGTTTTGTTATTATTTTTACATCCATTTCCATTTTGTGTCATACTATAACTTCAACCATTTATGTGCACATTTCAGCACATTTCTGATTTCAGATGATTAACCTACAAGTAAGATAATCTGTTTTTGGTTTTTGTGTGTGTTTATATTTTTATAAACCGAGACTCTAGTTTAGCACTAGTTTAGAACTGGCATTGTCTTGCACTATTTTGTAGTAATACTACTAGTCCTTGTAAGTACTGTAGTGTTATGCCTGTCCTCCCACTTATGAAAGAGTATGACATTCAGTTGATATTGATTACAGAATTGGCTCAAGATTACAAACATGCCTCACTGCTTGAGTGTGGGTACGTTTTTGTTTTATATTATATGAAGAGATATGTGGGGCACCAGCCTATTAAGGCAAATTAACAATTCTCAAAGGAATTTCAAAATGCATTATTTTAAAAAAATGAAACAGTTAGTTAATCTGAAGATTTGTGAGAAACATCTCCTAGACATTGACCTCTTTTCGGGAAATGAATGAATACTTTACAAACTGTGGTTTATGAGGATATATTGTTCAAATAATTAAACGGATAAATATGAATGTGAACTATGCAAATGAGTCATTAACAGGTGTTGACCCTGGATATGATTGTTCTAGATCTATCTAGTCAAGTGTTAGATTTAAAGTTGATACTAAGATGTTCTTTTCAGCAAAACTGTGAAATATGTGCCTGCTACAGCCAGAGTAGGAGAGATCACTCATGGGGTCCCGAGTATCCAGCATAGTTGACTTCTGCAGAAGGCCATCTCTTGAGAAGTTAGGCTGCTCAGCAACAGATAAGGCCTACTTGACCTGAATATTCTTTGGCTCTGAGGCTTTCCTCAGATAACGAAAAGGCAGTTGCACTGAGCCACAGAAGAGGCCAATTTGAAAATTGTCTTGGATCAAAATTCATTGTAGACTTGAAAAGTTGCAAAAAGGTCCTTTACTTGTGTGTCTTTCAATCCAGTTCACTACACGCTGATGGGTCCAAGCTTACTTATGGGTAGAGGGTAAAGTTAGCCTCCTCCTCTGGAATGTCTATTCCCCTTAGCTTCAGCTAAACTATCTAAAATAAGATAGGAAACCCTCAGAGTGTTTTTCTCTTCTTCCCTGGTCCTTTCTCTTGGACCTCCGGATGGAAGTGGATAGCTGGATTTGGCTTGTGCAGTTTAGGCAATGCTTTGAATAATGGTGCAAAGTCTCAAACCAATCAGACACGTGCTGGTGTGTGAGTCAGCAGACAGAGGCGGGGGTCTGGATCCGGAATTTCCACTACATAGTTACACCGGTTAAAATGTTCACAAGACGAGTCATTAAACAGTTAAATGAACATGCAGAAGAGCATTCCCTTTATGTACAGATAATTCATCATGTGGACAAAGTCTTCAATCAAATGATTGTTTAGTAAATCAACATTGTCTTTTAGTTGAGTTTTAGCTTTCATCTTGGGAGAGAACTGGCTCTTTAGAGTTCATGTCAATTCAAATTTAAATTGAAAAGCAGTTATTTTTAGGAAATGTTTATACAAATTTTCAAAGCACGAAGCCTCTGCTTGTGGTAGGGACATCAAAACCCCCGAAGGAATGTGGACTGTAAAAACTGTTTTGTTTGGCTGTGCATATGACTGAAATGCTTTTTTTTTATTTTTTTATTTTTTTGCACTCTTCTCTTTTATGTCTTGAACTAAGCTGGTGATTTCTGCCATGTCTTTGTGATTTTAATGCATTTTTTCCTTTTGTGTGAAGCACTTTGAATTGCTTGTTTACGAATTGTGCTCTACAAATAAACTTGCCCTGCCTTGCCTTGCCTTGACTCCAAAAAACGGGATGGTGAGCTATCTAGCAAAAAGAGCCTAATGTCTGGTATATTTTGTCCCCATGGCAAAGCTCTTTCAGTCCTCTGTAGGTCCCTTACAATTTGTTTGTCTTGTTTTATTCTGTAGACTGCTGGACTCAGTGGTTTGACAGAGACGACCCCACTGGTAGTGGAGACTGGGAGACACTGTGGAATTTACGACAAGAAAACCCTGGAAAGATCTGCTCCAATCCGCTCGAAATTGAAGTACTGACCACTGGGGGCCTGCCAATCTCGTCCACCGGGGACGTCATCTTCAAGTGAGTATTTATAGCTTTTTTAAATGTTTTGTGAAAATCAAGACAACAGTGCTTGATAAAAAGAATGGTATGGATTTACATTTATAGACAGTGCCAGTAAATTGATGTAAAAATATACAAGGACATTAGACATAACAACACACGACACAATGGAGAATAAAAATAGTAAATATTTAGAACTAATTTCCTTTGTCTTTCCAGGAGTGACGTTGTGTGACAGGATTCATCTGTAGAAACTCCGATCAGAGAAAACGCCGGTGTTCAGACTATAAAGTTCGCTTCAGGTGTCCTCCCGAGTTCTGCGCTCCTCCTCCAAGTAAGTGCCACAATAATCTGTGAAAAATCCTTCCATGACTCATATGAAATAAAAACAATAGTTCTAGTTCGATCATTAACTGGAAAATATACATACTTTTACTGTACTTTATGGCAAAGTATCTCCAAACACTCTGTTTTCACTACAGTTTCAAATACTTTCCCTGGACTGTTCAATATCTGATCGTTTGCATTATTTCAATTTTTTTGATTGTATTGTCACTGAGTCGGTCACCTCTCTATGGTTTTGACCTGTGGCTTGGCCTGGTGGCGCCATCCGCTTGTCTCCATGGAGATACTGTATATGTATGTTTAATGCCATACTCTGGAACATTCCAAACTGTGTACCACTCTGGTTTGACTCCTACCTCTTTCAACAATCTGGAAAGGACTCACCAAAAGGACTTTTGTGATGACTTTTCCAATCCATTTCCATTTGTGTCATACTATAACTTCAACCATTCATTTTCACATTCAGCACATTTCTGATTTCAGCACATTTCTGATTTCAGATCATTAATCTACAAGTAAGATAATCTATATTTTTTTTTGTTGTGTGTGTGTATTTTTTTTATTAGCCCCGACTCTTCCCACGGACCCACCGAAAACCACAGTTGAATCCACCACTCCTTGTGCAACCGACTCAGAGACCGGTTAGAAACGAATTATGTATTTTGTGACTTGTTTTGGGACAGTTTTTCTTCTTAAAGGTATACTGCTAAACGTGTTTGATCATGGGAATATCTCTCCATAAAGATATTTAAAATGAAAAATTCCACCACAAAAGTTATGCCAATGCACCTTTTAAAGGCCTGACTTTTATTTCTTCTCGTGCAGAGAAATCTTGAGAAATGAATTATTCGTGTTGTATTTTTTGGGACGGTTTATTTCTTGCAGGTTTTGCTTGACTTTTTGTTGGGGAATAAAAATGTCAGTTTAGATGATATTACCCATACAATTTGACAGGCATTTTGCTGGATAGTTTAGTTGGTATGATTTGCTTTTTAGTTTGTATTTCTTCTTTTAATACTGATTTACACTTATTTGCCCTTCAGTGTTTCTCAAACTGTTATGCGAGCTCCTTCCGGTGATTTCCCTACAGTTCCAGTAATTGCTCATGTCAGTTTTATTCACGTTTGTCTCTTTTGGGTCAGCCCTGGTTCAGGAATACAGCCGCAATGGTGTAATCCTATTTTATTCCTGGTTTGAGCACTAGTTTATATCTGGTATAGTTTTGCACTATATTGTAGTATTACTACTAGTCACAGTACTGTAGTGTTATGCCTCTCCTCCCACTTCTGAAAAAGGTTGACAGAGTTGATATTGATGAAAGAATTCGATCAAGATTTCAATCATGCCACACTGCATGAGTGTGGGTAAGTTTATTTATCATGTTTTAAGAGTTATGTGGGGCACCAGCCTATATAGGCAATTAACAATTCTCAAAAACGATATCCAAATTCATACATTTTTAAAAATTCATTGTTAGTTCATCTTAAAATGTATGAGAACGTTTCCGTGACATTGACCCCTTTTTGGGAAATGAATGAACACTTTACCAACTGTGATTTATGAAGATATATATGTCAAAATAATTAAACGGATAACTAGGAATATGGAATATATATACATTAGTCATTAACAGGTGACGACACTAAATATGATTGTTCTGGATCTATCTAGTCATGTTTTAGATTTAAAGTTGATACTAAGGTGATTTTATCAGCAAAACTGTTAAATGTTTGCGTGCTACAACCAGTGCAGGAGAGATCAGTCATGGGGTCCCGAGTATCCAGCACAACTGACTATTGCAGAAGACCATCTCTGGAGAAGTCAGGCTGCTTAGCAACGGCTAAGGTCCGCTTGACCTGAATAGTCCTTGTCTCTGAGGCTTTCCTCCGATAACGAAAAGGCAGTTGCACAGAGTCACAGACGAGGCCAATTTGAAGATCGTCCTGGATACAAATTCTTTGTAGACTTTGAAAAAATGCAAAGTTAGCTTCCTCTCTGGAATGTCTTTGTCCCTTAACTTAAGCTAAACTAGCTCAATAAGCTAGGAAAACCTCAGAGTGTTTTTCTCTTCTTCCTGGTCCTTTCTCTTGACCTCCGGATGGAACTGGATGCAACAGCCTGGATTTGGCCAGTGCAGTTTAGGCAATGCCTTGAATATTGGTGTAAAGTCTCAACCAATCAGACACGCGCTAGGTGTGTGAGTCATCTGACAGAGGCGGGGTCTGGAGCTGGAACTCCACTTCATCTTACACCGGACAAAATGTTCACAAGACGAGTCATAAAACAGTTAAATTAAACATGCAGAACAGCATTCCTTTATGTACAGCAAATTCATCATGTGGACAAAGTCTTCAATGAAATGATTGTTTAGTGAATCAGCATAGTCTTTTAGCTGAGTTTTAGCTTTCATCTTGGGAGAGAAACGGCTCTTGAGAATGAATTTAAATTCAAATTAAAATTGAAAAGAGTCATTTTAGAAAATGATTATTCCAACGTTCAAAGTACGAAGCTTCTGCTTAAACCCCCCCAAGGAATGTGGGCCTCCAAAAAAGGGGATGGTGAGCTATATAGCAAAGAGGGCCTAATCTCCGGTATTTCTGTCATCATGGCGAATCTCATTCAGTCATCTGTAGGTCGCTTACAATATGTTTGTCTTGTTTTATTCTGCAGTCTGCTGGACTCAGTGGTTTGACAGAGACGACCCCTCTGGTAGTGGAGACTGGGAGACACTGTGGAATTTACGGCAAGAAAACCCTGGAAAGATCTGCTCCAATCCGCTCGAAATTGAAGTACTGACCAACCGCGGGACTGCCAATCTCGTCCACCGGGGACGTCATCTTCAAGTGCGTATTTATAGCTCTTTTAAAATGTTTTGTGAAAATCAAGACCATAATGCTTGATTAAAACAATGGCATGGATTTACATTTATAGACACTCATAGTACATTATTAGTGCCAGTAAATTGATGTAAAAATATACAAGGACAGACATATAAGTAGTAAATATTTAGAACTAATTTCCTTTGTCTTTCCAGGTGTGACGTTGTGACAGGATTCATCTGTAGAAACTCCGATCAGAGAAAACGCCGGTGTTCAGACTATAAAGTTCGCTTCAGGTGTCCTCCCGAGTTCTGCGCTCCTCCCCAAGTAAGTGCCACAATAATCTGTGAAACTCCTTCCAAGACTCGTATGAAATCCGCTTGTCTCCATGGAGATACTGTATATGTATGTTTAATGCCATACTCTGGAACATTCCCAAATTGTGCAAAACACTCTGATTTGAGTTCTACCTCTTTCAACAGTCTGGAAAGGCTCTCAACGAAAGCACTTTTGTGATTATTTTTCCAATCGGACCGGTATGAAACGAATTATGTATTTGTGAATTGTTTTAGAGTTTTTCTTCTTTAAAGGTATACTGCTAAAGGTTTTTGATCATGGGAATGCCTCTTGCTTCTCTTCATGGAGATATCTAAGATGGAAAATTCCACCACAAAAGTTATGCCAGTGCACTTTTAAAATTCTGACTTTTATTTCTTCTCGTGCAGAGAAACTTTGAGAAACTAATCATTCATGTGTATTGTTTTGAACGGTTTATTTTCTTCCCGTTATTGCTTGACTTTTTTGGGGGGGAATCAAATATGTCAGTTTAGATAATATTACCTATACATTTTGACATGCATTTTGCGGGATCGTTTGGTTGGTATGATTTGCTTTTTAGATTCAAATAATTGGCTGAAGATTACAAACATGCCACACTGCATGAGTGTGGGTATGTGTATTTATCATACTTTAAGAGTTATGTGGGGCACCAGCCTACTTACGCAATTAACAATTCTCAAAAATGATATCCAAATTCCTAAATTTTTAAAAATTCATTGTTAGTTAATCTTAAGATTTGTGAGAGCGTATCCATGACATTGACCCCTTTCCTCGAAATGAATGAAAACTTTACCAACTGTCGTTTATGAAGACATGTTGTCCAAATGATTAAACGGATAAATATGAAAATGGAATATGCAAATGAGTCATTAACAGGTGAAGACACAAAGTTGATACTAAGATGATGTAATCAGAAAAACTGTTAAATGTGTGCGTGCTACAACCAGAGCAGGAGAGGTCAGTCATGGGGTCCCGAGTATCCAGCACAACTGACTTCTGCAGAAGGCCGTCTTTGGAGAAGTCAGGCTGCTTAGCAACGGATAAGGTCCGCTTGACCTGAATATTCCTTGGCTCTGAGGCTTTCCTCCGATAACGAAAAGGCTGTTGCGCTGAGCCACAGACGAGGCCAATTGGAAGATCGTCCTGGATACAAATTTGTTGTAGACTTGAAAAATTGCAAAATCGTCCTTTACTTGTGTGTGTTTCAGTCCAATTCACAACATGCTGATGCGTCCAAGCTTACTTATGGGGCGAGAGTAAAGTTAGCTTCCTCTCTGGAATGTCTTTGTCCCTTAACTTAAGATACCGTATTTTCTGCACTATAAGGCGCACTGGATTATAAGGCGCACTGTCAATTAATGGTCTATGTTTGAACTTTTTTCATATATAAGGCGCACCGGACTATAAGGCGCATTAAGCTTAACAAAACAGTCCTAACCTTGTTCAATGGAAACACGTTCTGACACAGTCTGATACGCTAAATCAAACGTTAGCATATTCACAGTAACTCAAAATGGCTCAGGTATAACACGTAAAAAAGCACAGTCTGATACGCTAAATCAAACGCTTAGCGTATTCACCAGTCACTCAAAATGTTCAGTTTAACACTAATAACGCTTAAATAAAAACATAATACACAAATTTTCAAGTTTATTCCTCGTCCACAAATCCTTCAAATTCCTTATAACACACACTGTAATATTATGGTGACGCGCACAGTATTACTCGCGCGACGCTCCTGTGCTACGGTAACCGTAATGCTGCAAGCGGTGCGGCTTTGTAGTGTTACCAAAGTCATGTGATAAAACATTTTGACAGATTTTTGAGCGCTGTGTACCACATAAAATCGGTTCGAGGTCAGTAAGCACAACCAGAATTAATCCATATATAAGGCGCTCTGGGTTATTAAGGCGCACTGTCATTTTTTGAGAAAAGTAAAGGTTTTTAAGTTGCTCTTTATAGTGCGGAAAATACGGTAAACTATTTAAGATTAGCTACGAACACCTCAGAGTGTTTTTCTCTTCTTCCCTGGTCCTTTCTCCTTGAACCTCCGGATGGAACTGGATGCAACAGGCCTTGGATTTGACTTGTTGCAGTTTAAGCAATGCCTTGAATATTGGTAAATTAACATAGGTCTTTTAGCTGAGTTTTATCTTTCATCTTGGGAGTGAAAAAAGCTCTAAGAGGGTTCATTTTAACTTGCAAATTTATCAATTGAAAATCAGTCATTTTAGGAAAGGATTATTCCAACGTTCGAAACTACGAAGCTTCTGCCTTAAACCCCCCAAGGAATGGTGGGCCTCCAAAAAAGGATGGTGAGCTATATAGCAAAGAGGGCCTAATCAGTATTTCTTTCATCATGCGAATCTCATTCAGTCCTCTGTAGATTCCCTTACAATATGTTTGTCTTGTTTATTCTGCAGTCTGCTGGACCTCAGTGGTTTGACAGAGACGACCCCTCTGGTAGGTGGAGACTGGGAGACACTGTGAATTTACGGCAAGAAAACCCTGGAAAGATCTGCTCTCAATCCGCTCGAAATTGAAGTCCTGACCACCGCGGGCCTGCCAGTCTCAGTCCACGGGGACGTCATCTTCAAGTGAGTATTATAGATCTTTTATATATGTTTTTGTTGAAAATCACAGACCATAAATTTTTAGACAACCACGAAGTCCTGTTTAATTTCCAAATGCAGGAAACACGAGAAGACAAAAACTGGTTCACCCCCATACGGACAAGATGCCTGCACAAAAAACAGAGCAATGTAGTGTATTCTATCCAATGCAGTGAAGAAAGTTGTAAAAGCGCCACATAGGGGAGACTAAACAGCCACTTCACAAGAGGCTTTTATCCGCAAGAAGACACGCGAGATCAGGACCTCCAGAGCGCTGTGCATCTTCATCTCAAAGCCACAAAACCACTCTATTGAAGACAGTGAGGTGAGAATTCTGAGGAGGAGAAAAGCATGGTTTGAAAGAGGAGTTAAGGAGGAGTTAAGGAGGAGTTAAGGAGGAGTTAAGGAGGCCATCTTTGTTTAAAACAAGAGAATCCTTCCTTAAATTCAAAATGGAGGTTTAAGATTCAACCTTCCCGTTTTTTATAATGGTTTGTGCTGAAACCATGGAGACCGCCCTGGGCATTCGGATGCTAACTATGTACCCAGGAATTGAGGGAGCCACAAGTCAGTGGAAATGGATTTACATTTCTAGACACTCATAGTACATTATTAGTGTCTGTAAATTGATACAAAATATACAAGGACATTAGACATAACAAACACACGACACAATGGAGAATTAAATAGTAAATATTTAAGAACTAATTTCCTGTGTATTTCCAGGAAAGACGTTGTGACAGGATTCATCTGTAGAAACTCCGATCAGAGAAAACGCCGGTGTTCAGACTATAAAGTTCGCTTCAGGTGTCCTCCCGAGTTCTGCGCTCCTCCTCCAAGTAAGTGCCACAATAATCTGTGAAACTCCCTCAATGATTGTAATTTTTTAACTGTGACTTGGCTTAGAGATATATATTTCATACCATACTCTGGAACAATCCCAACCTTTGTAACACTCTGAATTGAGTTCGACCTTTTACATGAATGTGGACAGGCTCTTGCCCAAAGTGCTTTTGTAATTTTACAATACATTTTTTCTGATACTAGAACGTACACCATTTACCAAAAAGAAAATTATAGCCGGGATCCTTCCCACTGAGACATGGTCGACACCAACTCTACTCATGAAGCCCTTTGAGACCGGTGAGAAACAAATGATGTATTTGTGAATTGTTTAGGGAGAGTTTTTCTTCTTTAAAGGTATACTGCAAAATGTTTTTAATCATGGGAATGCCTCTTTCTTCTCTCCATGGAGATATTTAAGATGGAAAATTGAACAACAGTACGCTTTTGTTAGTTACGCTGTAACTTTTGTGGCACTTGTGTACCTGACTTATTTTCATTTTATTTATTTTCTCTGTCCGACCCTCAGATGCAAAAAAAGTTGATTACACATTTTCATTGTAATATTTTAATTGAGAGAATAAAGGAATTTGTCTGTGATTCTTCTTACAATCTATTCAAAAAATGTTTTAATTCTAGACCTTGAACAATAAAAAAAATAATTAAATGATCATTTCTGTTAATATTGCGCCTTAGTGCAGTTAATAATAAATGCTCATAAATGAATCTGTTTCTTTTCTTTTGTTCATCTCAGTCAAGTCCCATCCCATCAAGACAAGACTGACATTCATCACAAAACCACCTCTACCCACCACGCCCTTGGACAACTGTGAGAAACTAATATATTTTTATTTTATAGGACAGTTTTTATTCTTAGAGTTCACTTTTTTACTTTTCTGATTGAAGGTAAACCACTTGCTTGTCTCCATGGAGATATTTTGCTGGAATATTCCAACACAAAAGTTATGCAGCGCGCCTTTAAAAGGGTTTCTTCTAGTTCAGAAAAACAGTTTTTGGTGACTGCACAATTCCTAAATTGGTATTACTTTTCACATCTGTAGCTCTTATAGTTTTTTCACTATTAATAAAAATAAACTGAGATTTTTTTTCCACTGACTCCGATGAAAATGTTTGTAAAAGTGTGACTATCTTTGGCTGTGTTGCATTTAGTCAAACAGCACAACAATAAGAGATGAAGAACAGATCAATGGATATTAAAAACTATACTGCGTTCCAAACTATAACGCAAATGATATTTTTCTCTGATTTTGCCAAATAGTCAAAATAAATGACAGTCATCATAATTTTCAAGTACAATTCAAAAGTTACTGAACAAACCTCCCAATGATAACAGTATTATATTCAAAAATAAAACCGTTTCAAACCATGTTATTGTTGTTAGGAACCTTAAAATGGTCATTTGTTCAATCGGAAGCATTAGCAGGTCGGATTACTGACATCAAAAGCTATTTCAGTCCAAACTCCTGAACAGGTCAAGGTACATTTGAACATAGGACCCTTTTTTGACAGGGGCTTCACATTCCTTGCATCAATTGAACTTGTGAGTTTGTGGAGAGTTTCTGCTTGATGTCTTTGCAGGACGTCAGAACGGCCTCCCACAAATACCTCTTTGCTGCTTTGTAATGGCATTTCTACAGCTAAAAGTTTTTTAATTGTTTTTTTTCCCCTGTCTTGGAATGGTGGTGCCATCTGATTGTTACCATGGAGATATGTGTTTAATTCCAGGCATAGCAATAGCATTTCTGTGGAGACAAGCAGCACCAGAAAGTGTACATAGTGCACCTTTAAGGATTTGTTTGATTTGTTTCGCTCTTCCATCGTTCTATACACTATAAAAAGATAAAACAAACATTTAAAAATGCATTAGAATAGCCCTTCGTAATAGAAATATTTCATTTAAAACACCAGGTCTCTCGTGTTGATCTGGGTCATGATGTAAAAAAGGGAAATCACTTACGCAAATATCTTGAAAAAGACATATATTTTTACTTTCAATCTTTTTTTCTTAAACTCTAACTTTACATCAGAAGCAAAAGTACAAGCGTCATGCATTTCTGGTGTCTCCTGCAGCGTGTTGGACCGAGTGGTTTGACAGAGATGACCCCAGTGGAACCGGAGACTGGGAGACGCTCCTTGATCTGAGGTCTGACCCATCTCCAGGTCCAGGGGGCCCCACTGAGCTCCACTGGGGACATCATCTACAAGTCAGTACTGTTAGAGCTTATGTTCTGTCTACAGTTATTACTATGGGAATAAGGTGTGTTTTACACAAAAGATAATAAAACATGAATTTGTCCAAGATTTTTTTTAAAATCTAATTTTAATGTTATAATGATTTTAAGAAACAACATGATTTTACAAATATTCTTGATTATTGACATAATTACAAAACAACAATGAAATTCTTAATCCTTCTATGAATTTATTTATTTTTTGTAGTTGTCCTGCCACATTTGTTACAGTTAGCATGCTACAAAAGTGTTGTAGTAATGTATTGCATTTTTCAGTCATGCACTAATATAACACATTAATGAGTTCAAAATGGGCAGTATTTTACCTGTTACGAGAGTTCCAAGAGCATTTTATATCACAGCGCCCCAATGCAACTCAGTTACATTTTTGGGACAGTAATATTGTGATACAAATATATTCAGGTTTTAGCACTGTAACTAGTATAATGTATTCCAGTGTCAGAGTCACTTGTCCCGCCCCGGTTGTGGTATTCATAATAAACATTTGTTGCTTTATAACGTGAACGTCTCTTCTCTCGTTCAGAGCCGACACTGAGTCTGGGTTCATCTGCAGAAACCAGGATCAGAAAAAGGGCAATTGTCGGGATTATAAAGTCCGCTTCAAGTGTCCATTGGACTTTTGTGTGGAATTCAGTAAGTGATGCTCTCTTTTCCGTGTAGAAATGCTCTCAGCTTTCTGATCAGATCTTCTGATGCTAGAAGCTTGAATTAGATCTTTTCTTTCTTTTTTCACACACATCTTCTTTGAACTCATTCTGATCATTTTTACTTGAATGTCCTTGATTAAAATGCACACTTCTGACGCTGTAGCAGTATATGTCAGATGTTATTATCATCACGAATAATCTGATTCAATGTCGTCATAATCACTCACTTGTGTGGAATTAATAGTGTTTTTTGCGCATGTTTTTTTTGTTGCCCTCCTTCACTTGAACTGTGGAGTTCTCAGTGCACGAGCAGAGTGAGTCACAGCTGGCGCCCTCTGCTGTTAACTGTGGCATTTTGCATGCTCAGAAATCAGCTTTACTTGTTTTTCCTACATTTGAGCTGTAAACTTTAAATGCAAATGTGTCTGTGTTCAGAAGGCTGTAATAATATGCACTCAAAAAGGTGAAATGCTTTTAAACACATGTCATATTTGCTATTATTTCCTATTAGAATATGTTTCTACCTTTCACCTTAAGGCCTCACGTCTCTGTTCTTGTTGCAGACTGCTGGACGCAGTGGTTTGACACAGACGACCCCAGTGGCTCCGGAGACTGGGAGACTTTAGTCGCTCTGCGCAGTAAACATCCAGGGGAGATCTGTGATTCCCCTCTGCAGATTCAGGCTCAGACCACCTCAGGGCTGTCCGTGTCGGCAGCCGGCAACGTCCTCGCAGCGTACGCTTCATTTTAAATTTTATTATTTTATTTCCTGTGAATGTTAAAAGTCAGTTTGAAGTTAGCGCCTCAGACAGAGTTGTCTCTCTCGTTTCTGTCTGATTTTGAACCCTTACGGCTTTATATTCTATCTTTTTGTAAATTCTAACGGTCTAACATTCTGCTTCTTTTCCAAACAGATACGACACAAGTGTTGGCTTAATCTGTAAAACCTGGGAGCAGAAAAAAGGCGTCAGATGCAACGATTTCCAGGTCCGATTCCTGTGTCCCCCCGACTTCTGCCGACCCAAAGGTAAAAAAACCAGAAAGTGCTCTGAGCTCGTGTTTCAGAATACTTTTTCTGTTCAGTCTGAGCTCCTCTCATTGCTTTTTGTCATTTAAAATATAAAAAATGCACCAGAGCTGCAAGGCTCGGGGTGACATGACTTTTCTTAGAAGGTTATGACGCACACAACAGTAAAGTCTCTTCAGAAAAAGGGGTTTAAAGAACGAGCAGTGAGAACCTGTCTGAGGTTAAGGAAGGTTTCCCTCTTGTATGCGTGAATCCTGCAGGGTGCTACACAGAGTGGTTTGATCGGGACAACCCCTCTGCCTCTGGGGACTGGGAGACCCTTTTCGCCCTCCGCGCAGAGCACCCAGGACACATCTGTAACAACCCTCTGCAGATCCAGGTGGAGACTGTGGATGGAAGGAGTGTGGCTGCCACTGGGAACATCATTAACGTGTAAGTGCAGTGACATTATTGGAATTGATCACATCATAAGACAACAAAATAACATTTAAATAAGTTTAAATTCTATGCCCAAACGTCAAAGAAATAATAATAAGAATAAGAATGAAAATAAGAATGAAAATATTGAAAATAATAATTAGTAATGTTTATTCTTCTCTATTTAATCTGTATGTGATGATCTGATCCCTGACATTCAGCAGCGTCATGTGACCAAAGACCATATTTTTATAAACGTAGATGAGTAGCCTAAGGTTGTCCTAAGAAAAGTATTCTCATGTACTGCATAACCTTTTGAATATGTCATCCAAATATCGACGTAAAAGTCCTGTCTTCAGCATATTACCACGACAATGTCATCAGTCCGTAAACGTATTGGAACAGGACGCACGAGTCACCTCCTGACTTGGATCACTTTTGTCCCGCTCGGTTTGTGGCTCATTTCTTCCTCTGTCGTTCCTTGTAAAATCACGTGTCTTTTCAGAATGGATGTGAAAACGGGCTTCATCTGTGAAAACTCGGCTCAGCCCTCAAGCGTGTGCGACGACTTCAGAGTGCGCTTCTTCTGTCCACTGAAGTTCTGTCGACAAAAAGGTGACCGATGCGACAGGGCTGGCCTCTAGGGGGAGCCGTAAAGGAGGTTACATTTAAGCTTAGTTTGCAAATATAACCAAGACACAACTCACTTTTCCAGTTGCAGCAGTGATTCTAATTGTCTAATTCATTTCAAACACATTTGAATCATGATACAATTATTGATCAAATTATTGGCAAAAATCAAACTACTGTTAGTACGATTCTATTCTAAAATATGACTAATACATAATCAGAGGTGGGTTGGCTCAAATACATTTACAAGAGTAACTTTTTAATATAAGTATATAAAAATAGGTTCCACTGTGACACAAGCTTTATGTTGACAATATTAACTGATTTGTGTTTCTTCAGACATGATTTATTTATTAGACATTTATTTTTATGATTAAGCTTTGAAAACACGAGACTTCGTAAAAACAAATCCGGTGTTTCCTGCAGTTAAAGTTTACTGTGGTAACAGTTTCCCCAAATGTGTGTGTGTGTGTGTGTGTGTGCTGTTGTGTATGTGTGTGCTTGTGTGTGTGTGTGTGTGTGTGTGTGTGTGCTGGTGTGTATGTGTGCCCAAATGTTTGTGTGTGTGTCGTGTTGCTACATGTGTGTACTGTTGTGTGTTGTGTGTGTGTGTTGTGTAGTGTGTGCTGGTGTGTATGTGTGTGCTTGTGGTGTGTGCTTTGTGTGGTTGGTCATATCTTGTGTGGGCTTGTGTGTTGTGTAGTGTGTATGTCTGTATGAGTGTGTGCTTCGTGGTGTGCTGACTTGTGGTGCTGTGTCTGTATGCGTGTGCTTGTGTGTGCGTGTATGTTGCTGTGTGCGGTGTGTGCTTGTGTGTGGTTGTGATGCTGTATGTATGCGTGTGTGCTGTGCTTGTGTGTGCTTGTGTGTGCTTGTGTGTAATGTCTGTATGTCTGTATGCCGTGTGTGTGTTGCTTTGTGTGCTTGTGTGTGACTGTGTGCGTGTGTGTAAGTGTGTGTGTGGGTGGATGTGCTGTTGTATGTGTTGTTGCTGTGTGTGTGTGTGTGCTGTGTGTGTGCTGGTGTGTATGTGTGTGCTTGTGTGTGTGTTGTGTGTGTGTGTATGTGTGTGTTGTTGTGTGTGTTGTATATGTCTGTCATGTATGTGTAGTTTGTGTGTTGTGTTGCTTGTGTGTTGTGTCTGTGATGCGTGTGCTTGTGTGTGCGTGTATGTGTGTGTGCGTGTGTGCTTGTGTGTGCTTGTGTGTATGTCTGTATGTATGCGTGTGTGTGTGCTTGTTGTGTGGCTTGTGTGTGCTGTGTGTGTGCTTGTGCTATGTGTGTATGTCTGTAGTGTCTGATGCGTGCTGAATGTGTGCTCTGTGTGTGCTGTTGTGTGCGTTGTGCTGTGCTTGTGTGTATGCGTGGTAGTGTGATGCTAGTGTGTGTGTGTGTGTTGTGTGTGTGTGTGACTTTGCCCGGTGTGTCCATGTGCTGTGCTTGTGTGTGTGCGTGTGTTGTGACTGATGTGTGCGTGTGTGTTATGATGTGTGTGCTTGTGTGGTGATGATGCGTCTGTATGAGTTGTGTGTGATAGTGTTGTGCTTGTGATGTGTGTGTGTGCTTGTTGTGTGTGTGTGCTTGTGTATGTCTGTATGCGTGTGCTTGTGTGTTGGTGTATGTGTGTTGTGCTTGCTGTGTGCTTGTGTGTATGTCTGTATGTATCGTGTGTGTGCATGTTTGTGCTTGTGTGTGCTTGTGTGTATGTCGTGTATGCAGTGTGTGTTGTGTGTGCATGTGTGCTTGTGTGTGCTTCGTGTGTGTGTGTGGTGTGTGTGTGCATGTGGCTTGTGTCCTTGTGTGTGCGTGTGTACTCGTGTCCACAGTGTGCTGGACTCGCTGGTTCGACAGAGACGACCCCTCAGGCACTGGAGACTGGGAGCTTCTGTCCGACCTGAAGAAAGAGCATCCAAACGAGCTCTGTGAGACCCCTCTGTACATCGACGTAGGTGAGGACAGTGGACACCAACGAGCCCCTCACTGAGACAGAACAGAAGCAGCACATGTGAGACTCGCTTTCGCTCAACATTATGAGTTCATATTTATGCCGTTTATAGGTCTGGATTTTTAGACTGGTTTTAAAACATATTCCTTTTTTATTGCTTTAAATAGAAGTGGTGGAATGTAAATACCCCGCTTTGAATATTGCAATGGTTTGGAAATACAAAATGTAGAATATCCAGTGCAAAACATGTTCTCAGTCTGTAGCGTGCGCACCACTAACCCTAACACTAGCACTAGCACTAGCACTAGCACTAACCCTAACACTAGCACTAGCACTAACCCTAGCACTAGCACTAGCACTAGCCCTAACACTAGCACTAGCACTAGCACTAGCACTTAACCTAACCCTAGCACTAACACTAGCACTACACTAACCCTAACACTAGCACTAGCACTAACCCTACACTAGCACTAGCACTTACCCCTAGCACTAGCACTAGGCCACTTAAAAAACCCCTAGCACTAACCCTAGCACTAACACTAAGCACTAACACTAGCACTAGCACTAGCACTAACCCTAGCACTAGCATTAGCACTAGCAACTAGCACTACTAGCCGTAGCCTACCTAGCACACCTCACTGCAACCCTAAACACTAGCATAGCATAGCACTAGCACTACCCTGCACTAACACTAGCACTAGCACTAGCACTAGCACTACCCCTAGCCACTAGCACTAAACATAGCACTAGCACTAGCCCTAGCCCAGCACTAACACTAACCCTAGCACTAACACTTAGCACTACTAACCCTAGCACTACACTAGCCCACTAGCACTGCACTAGCACTAGCACTAGCCCTAGCACTAACACACTAGCACTAGCACTAACCCTAGCACTAACACTAGCACTAGCACTTAGCACTAGCACTAGCACTAACTAGCACTAGCACTAGCACTAGCACTAACACTAACACTAGCACTACACTAGCACTAAGCCCTAGCACTAGCACTAGCACACTAACACTAGCACTAGCACTAAACACTAACACTAGCACTAGCACTAGCACGTAGCACCTAACACTAACACTAGCACTAGCACTAGCACTAGCACTAGCACTAGCACTAGCACTAGCACTAGCACTAGCACAGCACTAGCACTAAGCACTAGCACTAACAACCTAGCACTAGCACTAGCACTAGCACTAGCTAGCACTAACACTAGCACTAGCACTAGCACTAGCACTAACCCTAGCACTAGCACTAGCACTAGCTACGTGCAGCAACCCCTTAGGACTAGCACTAGCACATAGCATCTAGCCCAGCACTGAACACTAGCAGTAGGCACTAGCACTACGCCTAGCACTTAGGCACTCGAGCAACTAGGCAGCTAGGCACTAGAACTAGCTCCTTAGCCTAGCACTAACGACTAGCACTAGCTACTAGCACTGGCACTTGTCTAGCACTAGCAACTAGCACTAAGCACTAGCAACTAACACTAACATAGGCACTAAGGCATAGCCCTCAGCACCTGAAAGCACTAGCAGTAGCACTAGCACTAGCACTAGCACTAGCACTAGCACTAGCACTAACACTAGCACTAGCACTAGCACTAGCACTAACACTAGCACTAGCACTAGCACTAGCACTAGCACTAGCACTAGCACTAGCACTAGCACTAGCACTAGCACTAGCACTAGCACTAGCACTAGCACTAGCACTAACTAGCCTAGCACTAGCACTAGCACTAGCACTAGCACTAGCACTAGCACTAGCACTAGCACTAGCACTAGCACTAGCACTAGCACTACACTAGCACACTAACAGCACTAGCACTAGCACTAACTACTAGCCTAGCACTAGCACTAGCACTAGCACTAACAGCACTAGCACTAGCACTAGCACTAGCACTAGCACTAGCACTAGCACTAGCACTAGCACTAGCACTAGCACTAGCACTAGCTAGCACTAGCACTAGCTAGCACTACTAGCACTAGCACTAGCACTAGCACTAGCACAGCACTAGCACTAGCACTAGCACTACTAGCACTAGCACTATAGCACTAGCACTGCACTAGCACTAGCACTAGCACTACACTAGCACTAGCACTAGCACTAACACTAGCACACACTAGCACACTAGCACTACACTAACACTAACACTAGCACTACACTAGCACTAACACTAGCACTAACACTAGCACTAACACTAGCACGCACTGTCCCGCTGGTGCTGCGCCTGGACCTGGATTCCTCTGCTCATTTGGATCAGTCCTCGTTCAGAACTTGTTTAGTCAAAGTGTTAGACCTGGTTCAGATTTGGTGCTACACAAAAGGCCAAATATTTCCTTAGGTGGATTTGTAGAAAAAGATTCAGTTGTTTCATCTGGACTCTGTTTTCGAAAAACAAAATGTTTCGACTCTCGTCCAAGAGTCATTCTCAATCAGAGGAACAAGTCTGTGACAGCCCCGCCCACAGGGCCCAATGGAACTCTCTGATGGGCCATTAACATCCTATTGTACTGACTTGTGGACAAACCACTCTATTGAAGACAGTGAGGTGGAGAGTCTGAGCAGGAGAAGAGATGGTTTGAAAGAGGAGTTAAGGAGGAGTTAAGGAGGAGTTAAGGAGGAGTTAAGGAGGAGTTAAGGAGGCCATCTTTGTTAAAAGAGAGAATCCTTCATTAAATCGTAATGGAGGTTTAAGATTCAACCTTCCAGTTGTTTATAATGGTTTGCTGAAACCATGGAGACGCCCGGGGCATTCGGATGCTAAACAGGCACTCAAGGTGAGGCAGGGAACTATAGGCCCAGCCCAGTTAAATTTCAATGGGCCATTATGAGGAGGTCCCGCCCTGTGGGCAGGGCTTTCACAGAGTAGGATATAAAACCTGAGTTCTCAGACTTGTTTTACAGATTGAGAATGACTCTTGGATGAGAGTCGTTTTTCTAAAACAGAGTCCAGATGAAACAACTGAATCTTTTTCTACAATGGAGCCCTCCTGGACGTATGAGGGATTACACCGACATGCTTCTTCGGAGCAACAAAAAAACATCTTATTTAAAAAGCCTGTAAAACCGTCTAAACTTCTCTTGTGTCCGTCTGGTCCGTCTGCAGCTACAGTCCAACTGAAGGCTTCGTCTGTCGAAACAAGGACCAGGGCGGATGCAACTGCAGAGACTACAAAGTGCGCTTCGGCTGTCCCTGTAAATGCCTCGTGGACACAGACTAGGCCCAAACGCTCATCACAACTGTTACACTTCACTTTGTAACTTCTTATACTTTTTCTTTTTGATTTATTTAAAGATTATTGTACATAAAGTTGTAATTTCCTTTGGTTTGGGACAATCAACCAAACCAAATGCTCCCCCCCAATTTTCTCAATAAAATGTTTGAAAAAAGTAGTTTTACATGTTATTATTATTATTATTTCTGCAGTGCAATGCAACGGAAAGAAATCATGTCTGTAGGTCCAGTGAAGAATTATCCAGTTTAAAATTGTTTGTTTATTACAATTATTTGCCAGAGAAGACAGGAAAACGTCACATAATCAAAACCAAACTCAAATTGGGAATAAACTGGATCCAAACGTCCAAAGCCGCCTCGCCCTGTCTGCGCAGCCGCCTCGCCCTGTCAGCGCAGCCGCCTCGCCCTGTCAGCGCAGCCGCCTCGCCCTGTCAGCGCAGCCGCCTCGCCTTGTCTGCGCAGCCGCCTCGCCCTGTCAGCGCAGCCGCCTCGCCTTGTCTGCGCAGCTGACTCGAGGTTCTGTGTTTTCTTCAGCTTCAAAGCACAAATCAAAGAAAGACTGCCACAGTTTGTAGATTATATTAAATAAAGCCTATTACAAGTATTATTTTAGGCTAATTATAGGCCTAACCTAGGGCGTGGTTCCCTTTTTTACCCGAAGAAGTTTGAGAAGCTCTGACATCACGAACAGCCTTAACTGTGTTTAACCAGCAACAATAAAACTCGACTGTCACTCCACATCTTTCCTGAAAAAACGTCTCGGATTAGTCACCTGGACCATTATTGAAACTGAGATGTTGTTGCGACCTGAGACTGATGAGATAGACAGTTGTGAGGGCGGGGCTCCCAGAGAACTATAGAACTACAGGAAACTGGGCCACCAGATGAACAAAGACAGAGGAGGTCGGAGTAATCTCCCATTCATCCAGGAGTGTTCCATTGTAGACAGAGATTCAGTTGAATCATCTGGAAAACAACCAAGTCTTAACAAAGTGAACAGAACCAAAAAGCAGGACAAAAGGGACAAAAAAGGGAAACTGAACCAAGAAGGAATAGAGTCTGTCCCTTATGTCTCCGTCCCTTATGTCTCCATCCCTTATGTCTCTGTCCCGTATGTCTCCGTCCCTTATGTCTATGTCCCTTATGTCTCTGTCCCTTATGTCTCTGTCCCTTATGTCTCCGTCCCTTATGTCTCTGTCCCTTATGTCTCTGTCCCTTATGTCTCGAAACTGTCGGAAAAACAGCAAAGAATGTTTTAGACAACACGAAATCCCTGTTTATTTCAAACCAGGAACACGTTAAGACAAAAACTGGTCCACCCTAAGGACAAGATGCCTACACAGAAACTGTAGTGTATTCTGTCCAACGCAGTGAAGAAAGCTGTAAAGAGCGCCACATAGTGAGACTAAACAGCCACTGCACAAGAGGCTTTATCAGCACAGAAGACACGCGAGTTCAGGACCCCAAAGCGCTGTGCATCTTCATCTCAAAGCCACAGACCACTCTTTTGAAGACACTGAGGAGAAGGTTCTTGGCCAGGGCTAAACCAGGACTAAAACAGGACCAGATCAAGTCTGCATCAGAACTGCTCACACCGGGACCAAACGAGTGTGAACGCACTCTTCCATGCTTTTGCACTGGTTTTGTTTTATAATAATTTATTGTGCGTGAAGCACTTTGAGCAGCTAATGGTTTTGTAAATGCGTTATAGAAATAAAATAGACATTGATATTGACAGTCATTTTGACCTTTGATAAACTGACCCTTCTCCCCCTGGACATGGACTACTTGAGCCACTCCCCTCAGGCAGGAGGCTACAGTCCATCTGGACCAGAACCTTCCACCAAGAACAGTTTCTTTCCCTCTGCTGTTGGACTCATGAACACATCTTAACACTGGTCACTTTAACTATTATTCAAACCAATAGCCATTCATTTAACTATTCTGACCAACTTGTGAATTGTGTGCAATCAGGCCAAGTCTGCTTTATTTTATTTGTAAATTAAAAATTTTATGCATGCCCTTTTTGATATATTTTGCAACTATTATTATGCATTGTTGTGTGCTGCACTTTAATGCCAACGCAATTTCCTAGTTTGTGAATTCTGTTCACTGACAATGGCAATAAAACCCTGTCTGATTCTGACTAAAAAACAATAAATCTCCAGGGAGTGACGAGTTCACCTCAGAGTGGTATAAAGCTCTAAAAGACACACTTACTCTTACGCTTTTATCAACTTTTAACTGGGCCCTTAATCAGAATCAGAATCAGAGAATCAATTAATAAAGCTCAGATCTCTCTGAGTTGGAAAGAGGCCACCGTATCCTTAATACCTAAAGAGGGGAAGGACCGGCTGGAAGGTGCCTCACACAGACCCATCTCAATTCTGATGTCCAATGTCCAAAAGAATGGAACAAATACTCCCAAATTTAATCCACAGTGATCAGACAGGATTTATTACCAAACGACAAACACAAGACAACATAAGATGATCTTTACACATAATGAGCCAAATACAGAAACAACAAAACAAAGCTGTAATAATAAGTCTTGTCGCTGAGAAAGCTTTTGATTCTGTTAACTGGCCATCTCTATTTAAAGTGCTGAACACATTTAACAACGATGATTTAATAATACAAAATATTGGGGCTCTTTATGATTATCCACCATCAAGAATTAAAATTAACGGTCACTTGACAGAGTCACTGACTTTGGAAATAGGGATGAGACAGGGTTGTGATTGGTTCCCTCTGTTGTTTGCTTTGTACTTGGAACAATTGGCCCAATATATTAAGACAATCGGAAACAATTTATGGTGTTTTAATCGGGACGGAACATAAAATTGCCTGTTGCAGATGATGTCTTAGTATATTTAACCAAACCAGAAATGTCCATACCCAATGTGATGCATTTCCTTCATGATATTGGTCCAATGTCTGGATCCGAATTAAAAGTACAAAAAAAATGAAATTCTCTCTCACTGGCGCCCCCTCTGCCCTTTAGAAAGACGTACCTATTTAAATCGCAAACGGATTCATTTAAATATCTAGGTGTGGTCCTCCATAAAGAACTATCAACAGTCTTAGAGAAAAACTATACTCTTTTCTCTTCTATAAAGAAAGATCTTGAAATATAGACTCTTATCCCTTACTTCAATTTAAGGTAAAGCGTTGAAACTATAAAAATTTGATTTCTATATCTTTTCCACTCTCTCCCAATTTCCATCCCCAGCCAGCTGTTTGATGAGTGGAATAAAAACAATCTCAAGAAACCTCGAATCTGATTTTAAAAAAAAACTACAATTATTGAAAGAAAAAGGAAGTTGGAGTTTATCTTGTCTGAAAAATTACTGTATTTCAGATCAGAGCGTTGCTGGTGTGATCCAGAATGTGAAACTCAATGGAAAAATGTTGATATTAATGTTGTGCCGGGAGTTCCTGTGCAGGCCTTACTGGCAGATGACAAACAGATGAGTCATTTGGAGGAAGTGAAGAATCCCTGGGTAAAATCTGTGTTTACAACATGGAAGGAGCTGATCACAACATACAAACAAAGATGTTCTAATTTTGAACTGGTCGGTTTATGATCAAGGTTTTGTACCAAATAGAATTGACCTGAGATTCAAGGTCTGGATTACAAAAGGTTTTCACCGGATTGTAACATGAAAAGTTTTGAAATGTTGAAAGAATCTTTTGATTTGGAGAAACAGGACTTTTATGGGTATTTACAAATAAGGAGATTTTATAACCAAGAAACCAAATGTGTGTACATCCCAAAGGAAAACCACAAAACCACATGTCGGGAGGAATTTGGCTGGAAAAATGTGTCCCAAAAATGTGTCCCATTTTTCACAACACCATGTGAAAGTGCCCATTATTTACAGAGAACTGTTGGAGAAACTGTGGCACCAGAAGGCCAAACACTATCACATGTTTTGGGACTGTCCTGTTGCTCAGAAATATTGGACTGAAGTTGACGATGTACTGCAGAATCAATTTATTTTTGTCACGCCCAAAATCACAACAGCAGCGACAGTGAAAAACAGATTGAAAGGGTGAATATGCAATGATGTTTTTGAATGTTTAGTTGATATTTATTTTATTTTTGCTTCTGATGTGTTCTGTGTGTTTTGTTTGTTCTGATTATATACATTTTAAAACTGAAGAAGAAAAAAAAAAAGGTTATGGTAGGACTGAAAGAATGTATAATTGTAATGCATGGAAAGCTAATGTGTGGTTATATTGCTTTGGCTGTAATTAGCAGAGGAAGCCAATCCCCGCCCAGAGACAACCGGTTCTAGTTTCATGATCTCTTGAAGTTGCACTACGTAACTTTTCTGCTTGCATTAAACGCACCTTGCATTTATTAAATTGGCTATGTTTTTATGTCTAAGAAAATACTTTGTAAGTAAATTTCCCATAATGTGGTGCTTTAAATAGAAAAAAAAGGGACTAATTCAGCTAAATGTTTTAATAACTGACAATTTTATAAAGTTTTAGAAACAAGTTCAACGCAGTTCAACTCAACTCCTTTTACTTAAAACATGTTTCCAAAAGACTGGAAATGAACCCAACTCTTTGAATCCAAACTCACAGCATTAGGGACTGCCTCAATCTGTGCACTCACTCTGAGCTTGATCATGTCATTTGGGCGTTGTTTGTATGGATGTTGTCACTGTGTTGGCCAGTATGCCCTTGAAATTAATATGAATGTGTTTCTCCTGTTAAAGTAAAGGTTAAATACAATTACAGGTTGTAGGGTCATTAGTTACCAGAGCAGACCTTCAAGCTTTTAATAATAAGGTTTTTTTTTTTATGTCTATGGGAAAAATTAACGAACTCAACAAAGTCTGTGTTTATAGAAAATGATATGTTTCTAACTAGTAATTGGGTCAGGTGGGTAACACAGGCCGGGACATAGTTGTGACAGGTGCGTTGTTGTCAAGCACGCATCGGGTGTGGTGACTCTCAGAGCAAACATAATCAAACGCAATTAGCAAAGTAAACAAAATGTTCATCTGATGGAAGTACAGTCTAGAATTAATTGTGGTGTGCCACAAGCGTCTGTTTTGGGCCCTAAATTGTTATATATAAATTATTCTCAATTTAACGTGTTTGCAGACGATACCACAGTTTATAGAGAACAATAGAGAATAATTCTGTGACAGTTGGAACGCTTGTAGATAATATTTGGTCAAAATCTGTCCTGTGTTGTGTATTTTCTTTGTTGATAAATGTCCACCTGCTGTAGATTTGGAGAAAAGAATAGGCACGATGAGCCATGGGTCAAATAATATATTAAAGTACTTGTTGTAGAGCACAGTGAGTATTTGGCTAAGCAATAAAAAAAAGAAAAGAAATTGTTATGTGAAAGTGCTGTTCAGGGTTAAACCCAAAAAAACAACATGCAACTGTCAAGATTTTCCAGCCCAAAGTCAGTAAATAGATACATAGTATATATATATATATATATATATATATATATATATATATATATATATATATATATATATATATATATATATATATATATATATATATATATATATATATATATATATATATATGTATATATATATATATATATATATACAGTATATATAGAGAAGACTTGGGTGGTGCACACTAAAATATCATATTGCTGATCTTCTTTGACAAAGTTCAGATAAGAAAGACAATTGAGCAACTAGGATTACAAGACAACATTAAGATACTGGAGTTAAAAAACTGGCCTTGTTCCATTTCTGGATTATTTGTGGTTATTAAAGGCGGGACAGTTGTTTAAAAAGATGCAGGGTGTTCTTACAGTTATTATTTGTGACGTAAGGGAGGGAGTTAACCGCAACTAGGACGTCTTTAAGAGGAGCTGCTTGTTCACTGGATGCTCAGCGCTGCAGACACTTCGGATGCTGTTTCCTGGTGAGTTTGCCAAACATTAGTTGTTTTATTTTTTTCTACATTATTGGATGCAATGCTATATAAGTATTCACCTGCCATCGTATTATGCATTTAGCTTGTATGCATTTTTAGACACAAGAGCCTGCAATTTTTAGCTGCAACGTATGATTATTAGTAAGTAAAAAAAAATTATCTATATTGTAACTTTTAAAATGCATTATCAAATAAAGGTTGAAATATGTTCACTGAAGAATTCAAGAGTGTATTTACATTTAAAGTGTGTTTCTGTATAGTCAAATAAATAATTACAATGATGAAATTACAATTATTATATTACGCTGCTGAATGCTACAAATATCACCAATTAAGAGAAAAAAACTATAGGAAAACAAAGTATTTTCAGAGCAGTAACTTAGAAGTTGAATTAAAATATTTCCACTTTAAATTCCTTTTGCATTCTTGTGTACTTCCCACAGGTTGAGCAGAAGAGAACAACACACTTACAATGATGAAGGCCTTGGTAAGGCTCTGCATCACTAATACTTCATTATTGTCTTACGGTGTCTAAATTCGCTGTATTTTGTTAACACAAGTCTGTTTCCTCGTAGTTGCTCACCATCCTGGTTGCAACTCTGCTTGTGGGTAAGTCCTTTCCGAAACATTACAAAACTCTTTTGGCCTGTAATATTTAAAAAAAAAAAAGATGCACTATGTAACTGTTCTGGTGGAGAGTTGTCACCTGCTTGTTGCCATGGAGATAATAACATTTTCATGGAGACAAACTGGTGGTGGACAGTCCACAGAATAGTGCACATTTCATGTAAACTTACAGGTCATTTTCACCAAACAAATGACAAATATTGACTGAGACCAGGGCAAACTAAAGCGCTATGGTCAAAATGATTATTCTGGTGTGGTTGGATTTAAAACAATTCTTTCTTTCTTCAAAAATTAGCAGATTAAAAGGTGCATCTACTGTACGCTTTTTGGAGGGTCTGAAACGTTCTTACCTCCATGAAGATGTAGTGGTTTTGTTGTTTTTCCACGGAATGGCTTTGGGTAGTGACCGAAAGGACAAGATCGCGGATACAAGCGGTCAAAATGAGTTTCCTCCGCAGAGTGGCTGGGCGCTCCCTTAGAGATAGGGTGAGGAGCTTAGTCACACGGGAGGAGCTCGGAGTAGAGCCGCTGCTCCTCCGCGTCGAGAGGAGCCAGCTGAGGTGGCTCGGGCATCTGTTCCGAATGCCTCCTGGACGCCTCCCTAGAGAGGTATTTCAGGCATGTCCCACTGGGAAGAGGTCCCGGGGAAGACCCAGGACACGCTGGAGGGACTATGTCTCTCGGCTGGCCTGGGAACGACCTGGGATCCTCCTGGAGGAGTTGGAGGAAGTGTCTGGGGATAAGGAAGTCTGGGAGTCCCTGCTTAGACTGCTGCCCCCGCGACCTGGCCCCGGATAGGAAGAAGATGGATGGCTTAAGATTTAGCAATCTCTGTGGAGGCACAAAAAACACCTTTACACACACTCACTTCACTCACAGTTTTTGTGTCATTTGTGTCATTTAGAGAGCCAGCAGCTGCGGAAGATGCAGACGCAGAAGCCGGAAGAGCCGCAGACGCAGAAGCCGGAAGAGCGGCAGACGCAGAAGCTGGAAGAGCAGCAGACGCAGACGCAGAAGCCGGAGCAGTGGCAGACGCGGGAGCAGGCGCAGGAGCAGCAGCAGACGCAGAAGCCGGAAGAGCCGCAGACGCAGATGCCGGAAGAGCCGCAGACGCCGGAGCAGGAGAAGACACTGGACCTGGAGCAGGTGCAGACGCTGGAGCAGCAGCCGAAGCAGCAGCAGGCGATCTACCCGGGCTGCTGGACGAACTGGTTCGACACAGACAACCCCGCGGCCACAGGAGACTGGGAGACCCTTTCTGCTATACGCCAACGCTTTCCGGAATAAGATCTGTGACAAGCCTCTGCAAATCGAGGCGCAGACGACAGCAGGAGGCAGCGTGGCTTCGACCGGCAACGTCATCTCTGTGTGAGTGGGAAACAGTCACAAATATGAAGTACCCTAATCTGGATTTATGTCTGTCTAAGTGTTTTTCCTGACAGGAAGTTATTGTAGAGATGAGGTATTGAACCGCCAGCCTTTTGAGTTCATAAACAGTCTTGACACCCCTCCTGAAAAAATATTTTGTATGTAGGTAATGCAGATATTCAAGAACTAAACCAGCACTCAGCCAGGACTAAATCAGAACTAAACAGGAGTGAGTAAAGTAGCACTAAACAAGGACTGAATAAAGGACTAAACCAGGACAATGATTGGGTATGATTATTCTCTTGTTGGAAAGTCTTGTTTGCAGTACAGTGACCCCTCGTTTATCACGGGAGTTGCATTCCAAAAATAACACGCGAAAAGTGAAATCTGTGAAGTCGTTTCAGCTTTATTTTTTTTTCATTATTTTACAATGCAAAACTGAACTATAAAATGAAACCAAAAATCCAAACCTGGTTTAAAGCCCAAAATTTGTTTAAAACAATAATTTTAATATAGTAATACAAGGTTGGAAACATTGTCCCTCGCATGTCACAGTTCCAGCTGTGCCTCTTCATCCTGACTCCGCCTCTTCATCCTGACTCCGCCCCTCTTCGTCCTGACTCTGCCTCTTCGTCCTGACACCGCCCCTTCGCCCTGACTCTGCCTCTTCATCCTGACTCCGCCCCTTCGCCCTGACTCTGCCTCTTCGTCCTGACTCTGCCTCTTCATCCTGACTCCGCCCCTTTCGCCCTGACTCCGCCTCTTCGTCCTGACTCCGCCCCGCTGTAGCGTCTGTTTCTACTGAAGGCGCAGGAGTCTTTCTCCGAGAGAAGAACATTGTTATGGTCGTTGTTGGCGCTCTTTCTTTTTCTGAGCAAGAAGATTTTTAAGATTTTTATAAACGGATATGCCACCTTCGATTATATTTGAGAACTGCAATGAACGACTCATCAAAGGGTCCCAAAGGGTCCCAAAGGGTCCCAAAGGGTCCCATTCTTGTGCCGTGAGCTGACATTGTGGGTTTTGTCAGAGAGAGAAAATGCAAACGTAAAGTTGGCAGAATGTACAGAAACCAAAACTGTGATAGTGAAAGTGAAAAACCAATACAGTAAAGCCCCTGAGCCAATCAGGATTCAGAGCACAATGCACTGTAAAAATATCCGCACTGTAAAAAAAATCCGTGAAACAGCGAAGCCGTGAAAGATGAAACGCGATATAGCGAGGGATCACTGTACTTACTTCCAGACTAACTAACGCCCTCTGTCTTCGCTCATAGGGATAGTTTTTAGCAGCTATTGCTAATTACATATTTTTTTTCTTCAGATCTGACACTACCACAGGCTTTGTGTGTGAGAACAAAAAGCAAATCAAGCCAAAGATGTGCAGTGATTATCGAGTCCGCTTCATGTGTCCAGTGGATTTCTGCCACCCAAATGGTATGTCTAGAATCCTAGGAAACTAAAGATCCATTGTGAACTTTTCTAGTGGAAAGTGTGCCAACTCAGTAAGAAAGCTTGTTTTTCCTGGTATTTTTTGTACAATAACAACACTTGAAATTTATTCTAGATATATAACATCTTAATATACCCTATTATTATTATTATAACCCTATATACCCTTAATAATACATGAAGAGTGCAGATAAGTGACCAAACGGTCCATATACTGTATCTTCTGATGCAATGTTTTCCCATCAAGCCACAGCTATAGAACCATATACATGGAGACAGATTAACAATACAGTGATTCATTCAGTTAAGTGCATTAAACAGATGTTTGACTCGCCATACCTTTTATAATGCTTGTAACGTTAAAGAAGATGCTTTTGTCCTATATAATTATGATCTTTGGCTCCTGTGGATCATTATTTTATATTTTGGATATTAAATCATAAATCATAATATTTATTGATCAAAACAACTTTAATAAAAGAAACACGCTCGCTTCTTTATGATGCGTCACCATAAAGGTCATCTCACCAAAGCGCCGCTCTGCTGGACCATGCTGACTGTGGAGAGCAAAGATCACCAGAGAGAGGGGGATTTTTTATCATTTTGTGCTAAAATAACTACACTAAATCTTACACGTATCACCAATGAGGAAAGGAAAAAAGAGAGTGAAGTGAGTCCAGAGCAGTGGGTGTGTAGCGATGGAGCCTTGTCCGCTGGAGAATGTTTGTTGTTGGTCAGGATGGTAGAGGATCAGGAATCAGGAATCAGGATATATTTATTGCCATTGTCAGTGAAAATTCACAACATAGGATGCAGTAATTGGATGCAGAAATTGTTGGATTATGGACATGTTTTGGATTATTTGGGCCAGAGTTCACACACCCCTGGTCTAGGCCCAAAACAAATCAATGCTGTCATCACTTACCTCTCTAACTGCAAAGTGTATTCATTTTGTATTCTTTTCACCCCCTTGTAGAAAAAGATTCAGTGTTAGTCATCTGGACACTGTTTTTAGAGAAACAAGATGTTTTGACTCTCATCCAAGAGTCAGTCTCAATCTGTGGATCGAGTCTGAGAACTCAGCGATACTTATCCTACTCTGAGTAAGCCCAGCCCACCGGGCGGAGCCTCCTCATAATAGCCTGTTCTGTTTGTCTATTTGTTAAATATAGTTTTAAAATTTCACCGAACAACAAATCTTCTTTGTTCCCCTAACGCCCTCTAATGGGCTACAAATCCTACTGTTAGCTGCTGCAGCTCCTCATCATTGATGAGTACCTTATTAACGTTAGAATGACCAGGGGTGATCCCGCCCCCTGGCTTCAAAATGCTGTTGTATATTACAGGTAACTTAACCTTAAACATTTGTGTTTAAAGAGGATTCTCTTTTTGAACAAAAATGTCCTTAACTCCTCTTTCAAACCATCTCTTCTGCTTATCTTCACCTCACTGTCTTCAAAAGAGTGGTTTGTGGCTTTAAAATGAAGATGCACGGCACGCTGTGGTCCTTACCTCGAGTGTCTTCTGTGCAGATAAAGCCCCTAGTGGCTGTTTAGTCTCACTATGGGGCGCTCTTTACAACTTTCTTCACTGCATACAAAATAAACTACATTGTTCGTTTTTTGTAAAGGTTACACAACTCAGAGTAGGAGAAATATCTGAGTTCTCAGACTAGAACCGCAGATTGACTCTTGGAGAGTCGAACAGTGTCCCGATGATACAACTGAATCTTTTTCTACAATGGACACTACAGGGATTACACTATTCACTTTTTACCTCACTCGTTTTTCTCATTGTGTTGAATGTTACCCATGACATGAAATCAAATCCTTGAGGCTTGCACTTTTGGCTTTTGTTTGGGTGGCAAGAAGAAATAGCGTACAAGAATCCATTGAATTTCTGAAAATGTTGTTTGGGACAGGCTGCTGGACGGAGTGGTTTGACAGAGACGATCCATCAGCCACAGGAGACTGGGAAACTCTTGAAGACTTATACCAGGAATTTCCTGGCAAAATCTGTGAAAACCCTTTGTATCTGGAGGCCCAAACCACCACCGGGGGCAGCGTGGCTTCAACCGGGGATGTCATTTCTATGTAAGTGACGACAATTTATTTGACTTTTTTGCAACCAATGTAAAGAGTTTTATTGTCAGAAAGGTGAAAAAAAATATAATGTATCCAAGATATTTCATTTTCTTTACAGAGCCAGTCCAAGCAGCGGTTTTGTGTGTAAAAATGCTGAACAAACATCTGGAACATGTGAGGATTACCAAGTACGATTCTACTGCCCTGAAGACTTCTGCGTCCTTCGAGGTGAGACAGTTCTTTCTCAGGAGAACAATTTCAGAATATGACGTTCAACTGTAGAAACAATCAAGAAACATCCATTTTGAATGTCTCGAGTGCAGGCTGCTGGACTGACTGGTTCGACAGGGACAATCCCAGCGGCACCGGAGACTGGGAGACTCTTGAACACCTCTACAATGAACATCCAGGAAAAATCTGCTCGGCTCCTCTTCAGATCGAGGTCCAAACTGTATCTGGGAATAGTGTGGCTTCAACTGGAGACGTGATCGCTGTGTGAGTGTCATGTTATACGTGACTGTTTGCACTTTTAGAGCAAATCCAGCCAAGCAGTGCTACTGAATAGTTGTGCTGTACTGATACAAATACTGCTGCACTAAAACCTAAAATAGAAATATTATGAATCAATACTGTGTTTATTTAACAGATCTGACACATCTACTGGTTTCGCCTGCAAGAATTCTGAACAATCCAATTCCATTTGTGAGGATTATAAGGTCCGTTTCTTCTGTCCTGAAGAGTTCTGTCAACCAAAAGGTCTGTTCACTGTCAAAATAATATTCAAATGTTTCTTCTATTTCTTAAAAATACAAACTGAACCCTTGAATAAAGGGCTTGCGGTGATTGACCTGCTTGTCTGATCTCTGAAGCTAAGCAGGGTTGGTTCTGGTTAGTGCTGGGATGGGCAACAGTCAGGAAAACCAGAAGGAGCACTGGTTTTAGAACAAAATCTCATTGTTTCCTTAAGCAGGACACTTCACTCTCCTTGTCCAGTGTGAATGGTGGTGGGCGGATATTGGCTTCCTCCGTCTTACACCCATTCAGCTGTGGGTACAACCGCAGCTGTAACTGACTTAATATTTCTAAAGTCTGTGCTGAACAGTTTGTTAGCACCACTCACTCACATAGTTAACATGTCGCTTCAATCTGGAAGATTCCCAATGTCTTTGAAAACTGCGGTCATAAAGCCTCTCCTAAAGAAGAGCAGTCTTGATGCCGCAGGACTGAGTCATGCCACGCCCATCTCTAATCTGCCATTTTGGGGCAAAGTCCTTGAAAAGGTTGTTTACCAACAGCTCACTGATTTCCTCTTAATAAACAACTCATTTGATGTTTTCCAGTCAGGTTTTAGACCTCATCACAGCACTGAGACTGCTCTTGTCAAGGTGACAAATGACATCCACCTGAACACTGACGCGGGCAAAGCCTCAGTCTTAATTCTGTTAGATCTGAGTGCTGCTTTTGACACTGTCGATCATGGGACCCTCTTACAGAGACTAGAGGACTGGGTGGGCATCACTGGCACTGCGCTAAACTGGTTAAAGTCCTATCTGGAAGACAGGAAGTTCTTTGTCGAAATTGGTAACTGTGTCTCAGACCAGATGCCCCTGACCTGTGGGGTGCCCCAAGGGTCAATCCTGGGACCCCTTCTGTTCAACCTCTACATGCTGCCGTTAGGTCAGTTGATACGCAGCGAGAATGTGTCCTATCACAATTAAGCAGACGACACTCAAATCTATGTTTCACTGACGGCAGGTGAATATGGACCAGTGGATTCACTCTGTCACTGCATCCAACAGATCAGTGTGTGGATGCAAAACAACTTTCTCCAGCTGAACTCAGACAAGACTGAAATCATCGTCTTTGGCCACAGAAACAAAGAGAAAGTGTTAACTGTTACCTCCAGAGTCCCGCTCTAAAACCTACAAATCAAGTTAGAAATCTGGGGGTAATACTGGACTCAGATTTGAATTTTAACAGCCACGTCAGATCAATCACATCAGCAGCTTTTTACCATCTAAAAAACATTGCCAAAATCAAAAGTCTAGTGTCTAAACCAGACCTGGAGAGACTTATCCATGCGTTTGTCTCTAGTAGATTAGACTACTGTAACGGCCTGCTCACTGGCCTCTCCAAACGAGCTGTAAAACAGCTGCAGTACATCCAGAACGCTGCTGCTCGGGTCCTGACTAGAACCAGGAAGTACGATCACATTAGTCCTGTGCTCAGGTCTCTGCACTGCCCCCTGTGGCTCAGAGAATAGACTTCAAAGCAGCTCTGCTTGTATACAAGTCTCTCCATGGTCTAGCACCAAAGTACATCTCGGACATGTTAATGCCATATGAACCATCTCGGACTCTGAGGACCTCAGGGACCGGCCTCCTGCTGGTGCCCAGAGTCAGGACTAAACATGGACCGGCCTCCTGCTGGTGCCAGAGTCAGGACTAAACATGGGGAATGTGCGTTTCAGTTTTATGCAGCTAAAATCTGGACCAGTCTTCCTGAGGATGTGAGACAGGTTCTACTCTGGCAATGTTCAAATCTAAACTAAAAACTGTTTTGTTTGGCTGTGCATATGACTGAAATGCTTTTCTTTGCACTCTTCTCTTGTATGTCTTGAACTAAGATTGTGATTTCTGCCATGTTTTTGTGATTTTAATGCATTTTTTCCTGTTGTGTGAAGCACTTTGAATTGCCTTGTGTATGAATTGTGCTCTACAAATAAACTTGCCTTGCCTTGCCTTAACGTGATCCAATTTAGAGACCAACAACGATACTTCAGGATTGGAGATTGATTAACAATGAATGCACAAACGTTTGTCTATGATCAACGAAGGCAGATTCGCACTCATAAACCAAATACACACTACAATAATTTCCCTTACAATTCAGAATTTTGACTTTTCCAGGTGGCGCTGTTCTACTCTGGTAGACATCAAAAGAGCAAACTTTAATCACCACTAAACCCACGACATAAAGTCAATCTGAAGAAGGGCTTGTGATAAACTAAATATACCCAAAACTCAAAATAAATATTAGGATAATATATTTCAATTTTGACTTTTGTAAAGTTGATGCATGTGTTACCAGTCCTGTCCAGTGAATTGTCAGGAGACCAAACATCTCCATGAATCACTGAAGACAACGCTATTTGTTTATAGTGTCAGAAAGTCCCAAAACTACAATATAAAGTGACATCACCACAAACAACCGGATCCAGGGTGCTATTGCTATCAAGTTTATTTATCTTATTTTTAAATTTTCCCCCAGGTTGTTGGACAAAATGGCTGGACAGAGACAACCCCAGTGGGACTGGAGACTGGGAACTCCTCAGTAACTTGGTTGATGAAAATTCAGGCAAAGTGTGCGAGAACCCTCTTCAGATTGAGGCTCGGACTACATCTGGGAACAGTGTGTCTTCAACAGGAGACGTGATCGCTGTGTAAGCCCTTTGCCATCACTGTAACAATAAAATGCAGCATGAAATGAATGCATTTTCCTTGGAACAGATTTGACTCGATCAACGGGTTCGTCTGCAAGAACTCCGACCAATCAGGGGGCTTATGCGAAGATTATGAAGTGCGATTCTTTTGCCCAGAGGAGTTTTGCAAAAAAAAAGGTATGAATTAAAGGTGAAAATTCACAATGCCTCAAAAATGTATCACAAACATGTAATATAGTAAACATTTAAGGGAAGGGGCATCATTACGTTCTAAACCAGCGGTTCTCAAATTCTTTACAGCAAGTTCCACCAAGAAAGTAATTGGCCTTTTAAGTTGGCTCCAAACCATGTCCAAATAAACCTGAAATTCCTGTACCTCCTGAAGGGGCTTCAGGAGGTACAGGAATTTTTCCTGAAGGCTCACTTACCCAATGGTAAACAAGTTACCAATGTTTGAGGTCCTCTGTTACAGACGAAACCGAGAGGAATCACACCTTTTGAAAACAAAGAGTACTTTTAATCACTCCATCGACTCATCCTGCTTCTGCCTGGAACGATCTGCTTGGAACAGAACGTGGTCACTATGTTTCTGATTTCTGTTCATGAATGCAGGCTGCTGGACTGACTGGTTCGACAGGGACAATCCCAGCGGCACCGGAGACTGGGAGACTCTTGAACACCTCTACAATGAACATCCAGGAAAAATCTGCGCGGCTCCTCTTCAGATCGAGGTCCAAACTACCTCTGGGAGTAGTGTGGCTTCAACTGGAGACGTGATCGCTGTGTGAGTGTCAAAAAGTGTAAATATTGACAATGATACATCCAAAATACTGTTGGCAAACTTCATTTCAATACTAAGGAAAATGCTCTATCCTCAATTCCAATTTTTTTAATTACTCTGTGGTCTTATAGTAGTCCTTAGATACATCTAGAGCTGACATATCTATTCAGGAAAGTCCTATTTTTGTCCTACATTTGTGATTTATTTTAGCAACGATACTTCTCTGTTCAAATCTTTTTCTATGAGTATCTAGTTTTGATACTGGTTTTAGTAGCGGACAGTATCTTAGCCAGGGATCGATTTCTCTAACAACCGACACAAATTACACAAAAGACATTTTTACCGTGTTATAACATTGTTCCCTCACCAAAGCGTACCTGGAGTTGTATGTTGCTTCATTCATTGTTTCTAAATCTAGTTTATGAGCTTGTCTCCCTTTAAAATTCAGAAAAGATTCCGTTTCAATGTTTATTGTCAAAGGCAGAGATCAAATGTAGAGATCCTGTGTTTTTCCCTCCATAAATCATCACCAGACTTGTCAAGCATGTCTTCTGTCAAATCAGTCATTGTACTTACGTTAGCATACATGTTGTGTTGCTTTTCCCCACGGTAATTCCCGCAGTTGCCAGTAGATGTTGTGCTAACACCTCATCCAGATGAAGGGAGCACAGACTGACACGACTTAATGTGTATTTTCTATTACAGGAATTATTTGTATCTCTAAAATATGGAGTGGCAAATAAAGGTTCTCAAGACCATGTATGTTAAAAGGCCGATAATAATAGAAATCATATTTGCCCTTGAACAGATCCGACACAAACACCGGATTTGCCTGCAAGAACTCAGATCAGGCCGGCTCAATGTGTCACGATTACAGAGTCCGATTCTTCTGCCCTGAGGAGTTCTGCAGTCCCGATGGTCAGTGAACAGTTTAAAGGGATGCTTATTTGGCTTATAGTACATTTATCTCACACTGAAGGTCAGATTTAGAATCCATTTGACAAAACTAAAGGTTCATGTATTCTCACAACATCCTTGAATAAAACTGAGCTGGGGAAGGTCAGAGTTTTGTGTTTTGTCAGATTGCAGATTTGTTGACCTGGTTTTACCTTTCCACATGAAACCAAAACTACGTTCAACATCTGATCAGTCAATATAAATGACCAAAAGTCATATTTTTTTCTGCCATTGTTCAACCCTTAAGACTGTAAGCCATAAAATCAATATCATGTTTCAGAATCAGAATCAGAAAAGGTTTATTGTCAATGAACAAATTTCACAAAATTAGGAACTTGTTTTGGCGTTAAGGTGCAACAAAAAACACTGATCTATAATAAAAACAACATATATGAAATCAAAAGGGCATGCATTAGGAAACAATTTAAAATGACTATGTATAAAATAAAAATAAGCTTACTATGTACACAAGAATTTACAGTTAAATTTGCAGATGTGAGTGACAGTGCACTGCGTGATTGATTAAATTGTAGTTAAAGTGACAGGTGTTTAGAAGTGTTCATGAGTCCAACAGCAGAGGGAAAGAAACCATTCTTGTGGCGGGAGGTTCTGGTCCGGATGGACCGTGGCCTCCTGCCTGAGGGGAGTGGCCTCCTGCCTGAGGGGAGTGGCCTCCTGTCTGAGGGGAGTGTCTCAAATAGTCCATGTCCAGGGTGAGAAGGGTCAGCTGTGATCCGACCTGCTCGTCCCAGAGCCCTGGAGACGTACAGGTCCTGCAGAGGTGGAAGTCTGCAGCTGAACAGCTCTCCTGCACAGCGTCTTAAGGTGGCGGGAGAAACACCGTCTGGTCCAGCAGCTTTTCAGGGTTGGATTTGTGCCAATCGCTAACAAAATAATGATAAAGTGCAACATTTGTAGATCATAAAAATGGATATTTCTTTCAAAAACAGTGACTCCCCAATAGAGTTTTGTAGATTCATGAGTTTCAGCTTTGTGTTTATAAGTGATATTTTGAGGACATTTACCCATTCAAAGATGTAACATTGTGATTGAATACAGCCGCACTCGCCTTTACAAAGAACGAATGAATACATTTAAAAAAGTAGAACTTGAACTATATTTCAACAAGTAAACTAACCAAGACAAAACCAAACTACACAAACGTGGCTAGACTGCATACATTTTATAAATATGCATTGATTTTTGCAAAGAAAACATTTATACGATTTGAGACATTTAATATACTTCATAAAACCATGATTATTACTGTGAAATCATTGATTGTTATCTTGACTTTTGCAGTTGACGGCCAGAGTGGACGGCTTTGTAAGTACTACAAGGTTTGCTTTGACAGGCCCTGTGACTGGAACGGTGTCTCCTTGGAAATGCAAGATGATCCAAGAGCCACTTAGTTCTGAAGATGCTTTTCTCTTTAAAGCTATTCGTCGATGGTGTAATTGAACCAGGACCTGTCTGTTTCTATTTGTCAATAAAAACGAGTCTCATCTGAGTGTCTAGTATAATTTTTTAACTATTTAAATATTCTTAGTTTGATGTATTTTTATTATTTATTATAATAACACAATTAATACAGACATAAACACAAATTTGAAATAAATAACACGACTGCCAAATTCTTAAAGGATTTATGTCAAATCGACTTTTAGCAGCTTTTAACCATATGTAGTGGCAGTCATGGATGAATCATCTAAATTTGAATTGGAGATTCTCCGGAGAAGATGACCCCAGAAGGTGCTTTAGAAAGACATTATTTCTGAATCAGAATCAAAAGGGTCAAAAGGGTTCGCAGGAACTTGCTATGGCATTAAGGTGCAACATACAACGATGAAGAAAAATAGCTGCAAAATATATCAAAAAGGGGATGCATAACATTTAGAATGTACAAATATAATAGATTTGGTCTTAATAAATACACAATTTACAGTTGTGCCAATATCAGTAGAATAGTGCCAAAAGTGAACAGTGCAATGAATGGTGATTGGCTTGAATAATTGTTCAAGTGGCAGGTGTTTAGAAGTGTTCATGAGTCCAACGGCAGAGGGAAAGAAACTGTTCTTGTGGCGGGAGGTTCTGGTCCGGATGGACCGTAGCCTCCTGCCTGAGGGGAGTGGCCTCCTGCCCTGAGGGAGTGCCGTTCAAATAGACCATGTCCAGGGTGAGAAGGGTCAGCTGTGATCCGACGCTGCTCGTCCCAGAGCCCTGGAGACGTACAGGTCCTGCAGAGATGGAAGTCTGCAGCCGATCACCTTCTCAGCAGAGGGCGCTGTAGTCTCTGTTTGTCCCTGGCTGTGGCTCCAGCAGAGGGCGCTGTAGTCTCTGTTTGTCCCTGGCTGTGGCTCCAGCAGAGGCGCTGTAGTCTCCGTTTGTCCCTGGCTGTGGCTCCAGCAGAGGGCGCTGTAGTCTCTGTTTGTCCCTGGCTGTGGCTCCAGCAGAGGGCGCTGTAGTCTCTGTTTGTCCCTGGCTGTGGCTCCAGCAGAGGGCGCTCTGATGGCTGTGTAAAACTGCACCATCATCTGCACTGGCAGCTTGGCCTCTGCTGGGCCTTCTTGATGAGGGAGCTGATGGTGGGCTCCCACTTGAGGTCCTGGGTGATGGTGGTGCCCAGGAAGCGGAAGGAGTCCACGGTGGTGATGGGGGAGTCTGTCAGAGCGAAGGGGTCTATAAAGACGGTTGCAATTTAAGATGTCCAAAATAAGATAAACAGAATCCATGGACATTGCAGATCAGAACTACATAGACGACAAAAGCACAATAGGTCTTCTTGAAAGAATATTTATTTATTTATTATTTTTTACCCTGTTCATGTACAAATAGTGACCAGTGAAATAGTGAATCTTTTAACTTTTGGTCACGATACATTATGTTTTAAAATTTTACATAAATGTTGACATTTTGGTGATGTTTATAATTGCACTTCCTGGTTGGGCATGAGCAGCAGATGTGACATAGGTAGAGGTAATTCCACAACCTGGACCGTATTGTAAAAAGGGCCAAAATCCATATACATGACACAATAGTTATGATTTGACAATAAGAATACCCGATAACACCTTTATTTTGTTAAACAATTGCTTAAACTGTTAAATGTGTTTGTAGTTGCTGAAAATTGTCCCTGCGATGTGAATGATAACACAGACACAGAACATTTACCACAGTTTCTGTCCCACCAAACGAAATAATGATGAGAAAATATATGAGAAGCAGTCATGTGCTCTTGAAACTTAATTGGAGCCTGAGTCTCTGTGGGCGGGGGCTGTCCGGGGACACAACTTGATGCTGGAGACTTTATGAGTCCTGTTCCAGACCCAGTGAACCCGGCCGAACACTCGGCTGAATCCCTGTCGGATCTCGGTGGTGCGGACGCCGTAGATGACAGGGTTGACAGACGCAGGCAACAGGATGTAGACCAGGCCCATGAGCGTGTTCAGGTCCGAGGTCAGGCCCAGGTTCAAGGTGTAGGACAGGAAGGCCACGGTGCCCACCAGGTAGAAGACCAGCAGCACCATCAGGTGAGTCCCACAGGTGTGCAGGGCCTTCCAGCGGTCCTCCCCCGCACGGTGCACCACAAACAGGATCTGAAGGTACGACAGAATGATTACAGGAATGTCCAGCCCGACGAAGCACACGATCACAGCCACACCTGCCGCCTGGCTGGGCCTGGTGTCACCACAGCCCAAATGCACCAGCGCCATGTGGTCGCAGTACAAGTGCTTTATCACCCGACTGCCACAGAAGTCCAGAGACCCAGCCAGTGCCACCAGGACCGCCATAACAGAGCCACTCCGGAGCAGAGTGAAGAGGGAGAGGGCCAGGAAGAAAGAACGGTCCATCAGCTGCCTGAAGACACAGGGAATATGAATATCGATAATGCAATCATTCGTCTGATGCTAAAGGAGTAAACCGTGTCTAAAGGTTATTCATTGCAGAATGAGCCAATATTTCTCACAATGGAGAGCGCTTCCATTGAATATTAATTGAGGATCTTTACTTTCCTTAAGTAGTATATTACTTATTACTTTGACTCCACATTTGAAACATAAATATAATATATTCTACTTCACTACATTTCCAAAAATGGTTCAAAGTACTTACTATTGTGGTAGAGTTTGTCTCATTCAAAGCCTTGTGGTTTGTGCGGATGTGCGGACTCAAGACAAAGAAGGTTTCCCCTTTGACTGACTGAGTTATTGAACATCATGTTTGTTGTGGCTTGACATTCATCTTATTTAAATCATCTATACCAGGGCGGGGCAGAGCTCGCCTGTACTTGAGCGGGGCGGGGCAGAGCTCACCTGCCTGAGCGGGGCGGGCAGAGCTGCTTGAGCGGGGCGGGGCAGAGCGCCTGTGCTTGAGCGGGGCGGGGCCAGAGCCTGTACGGGGCGGGGCAGAGGCTTGAGCGGCACTCACCTGACTTGAGCGGGACAGAGCTCACCTGTACTTGAGCGGGACAGACTCACCTGCACAGCACTCACCTGTACTTGAGCGGGACAGCACTCACCTGTACTTGAGCGGGACAGAGCTCACCTGTACTTGAGCGGGGACAGCACTCACCTGTACTTTGAGCGGGACAGCACTCACCTGTACTTGAGCGGGACAGCGCTCACCTGTACTTGAGCGGGACACTTGAGCGGGACAGCGCTCACCTGTACTTGAGCGGGACAGAGCTCACCTGTACTTGAGCGGGACAGCAGCTCACCTGTACTTGAGCGGGACAGAGCTCACCTGTACTTGAGCGGGACAGCACTCACCTGTACTTGAGCGGGACAGAGCTCACCTGTACTTGAGCGGGACAGCACTCACCTGTACTTGAGCGGCGACAGAGCTCACCTGTACTTGAGCGGGACAGAGCCTCACTGTACTTGAGCGGGACAGCACTCACCTGTACTTGAGCGGGACAGAGCTCACCTGTACTTGAGCGGGACAGCACTCACCTGTACTTGAGCGGGACAGAGCTCACCTGTACTTGAGCAGACAGCACTCACCTGTACTTGCAACGTAGCGGTGGCCAGTGCCATGGCGTAGCGGTCCAGTGCCATGGCGAGCAGAAGCGTAGATGCCAGTGATGAAAGGAAGTGAGTGAGGAACATCTGCGTCAAGCACTCTGTCAGTGAGATGCTGTGATTGGGGTTCAGCAGGACCAGAAGGGCGTTTGGGATGATCACCACTGTGGAGAGAAGGTCCACAATGCCACAGCGCCCCCACCAGGATGTACATGGGACTCCACAGAGTCTCCACGCGTATCAGAACCAGCAGGAGACAGCCATTTGCCAGCATCACATGTGCAAAGACCAAGGCCAGGGGCAGAGCGATGAGGCTGCGCTGCCACAGTGGGAACGGGAATGCCAGGAACCAGAAATCTGACTGGTTCAACATACTGCTGCTCCTACAGGCATGGAGGTGTATCGCAGTGAGGTCAGCATCTCATAAAGACTGTGTCCTGACTCCTGACTAAGGACAAGAGGAAATAACAGGAATGTGCAGAAGTTATGAGGATCAGTTATTTAGATAATTTTCAACAAACATACAAACCATACAACACGTACACAAAGTAATTAGAAATGAAATCAGACAAAATGCAAAAGATCCATGTCTATTGATCCAAAAGAATGAATTTGACAAAACTACACAACATTATATTGGGAGGAAGGGTGACATCCGCCTTAAGAGGATGACAGTAGATCAACAGTTGAAGCATGTCACGGTAGGACAACAAACACACTCTGATATAGGAAATAAAAAGTATCTATAATTGAAGACCAAAGTAACCTTTTGGAGTACAACATAATACCCTTTAAAAAGAAATCATGTGCATTTATATTAAGCAATAGATTTAAGTGTTTCCAGTAATAAACAGTGATTCTTATAGACTGTTTAGTTGAAAACAACGGGTCCTGTTCAAAAGTAAAGGGTTTTCATTAGTGCTATAGTTGAGAAAATGCCATCAAAAACAAGTTATAATAATTATTAAAAAGTCAATATCGGTTAAATTAAATAACCAATTTATTGGAAAACACAACAACAAAATTATAACATCAATATAACAGAATGTTCGGATAAAAAAAGAATCAAACATTTTCAAATCTACTGAAAAAGTCTTACTTGAGTCTCACCGTTTGTGTCTCGCCTGGTCTTCTTTAACGAGCCACTCTCCAGTCGTATTTAAACAATCGTCCACGCCAAGTCCTGCGGGAGAATCCTGCACTCTGATTGGACCACACGTTCATTATGTTAAAGGGTCATTAAATGTGTCCTTGTCCTCTGGGTTGAGTTTGGAAAATCTGACTTTTAGTTCACAATAACTAAATGACCGCTCCTAATGATGCTCCTGCTGCTTCTGCTGATTTTGCTGCTTCTACTGCTCCTTCTGTTGCTCCTGCTGCTTCGTCTGCTGCTCCTGTTGCTGCTCCTGTTGCTGCTCCTGCTGCTGCTCCTTCTGCTTCTTCTGCTGCTTCTACTTCTGCTGCTACTTCTTCTTCTGCTGCTCCTGTTGCTCCTGCTGCTTCGTCTGCTGCTGCTCTGTTGCTGTCCTGCTGCGTTCTTCTGCTTGCTCCTGTTGCTCCTTCTGCTGCTTCTCCTTGTCTGCTGCTTCGTCTGCTGCTCCTGTTGCTGCTCCTGCTGCTTCTTCTGCTGCTCCTGTTGCTCCTGCTGCTTCTTCTGCTGCTCCTGTTGCTGCTCCTGTTGCTGCTCCTGTTGCTGCTCCTGCTGCTGCTCCTGCTGCTTCTTCTGCTGCTCCAGTTGCTCCTGCTGCTTCGTCTGCTGCTCCTGTTGCTCCTGCTGCTTCTCCTGCTGCTCCTGTTGCTGCTCCTGCTGCTGCTCCTGCTGCTTCTACTGCTTCTACTGCTTTTGCTGCTCCTGCTGCTCCTGTTTGTTCAAGCTCTGTTACGAAATGTAACAGTTACTTTTAGCTTTTTAGAATCTTCTACCATCCAAAAGTCTCAAGGGCAATGATTTAATTTGAAGTAGTTTACAGTTCATTTCTATTCCACTTTCTCTTATAACTGCTCTGTGCTCTCTGCTGCCCCTGTGGTCACTGTAATTGTCCCTCTGCAGCAGGTGATCTCCTCAGAGGCAGAACTCTTGATTAATGCTCTCCTCTCTCCTCCCATCATATGACCTCACAGCGAATCATCTGCATCCTCTTTTACAAAAGATAAGTGGTTTTCCTAAGGAGTCCAAGAGTTATGACCCATGACCAGGGTTAGGGAGTGACTAAATAAATGTGCCAAAAATACATATGAAGAATTCACATTTTTAGTAACTGTAATTTTCTCTTTCATTTGGGGCTATTCAGAATACAGTTACTTTTTTTTTTAAGGAATGGTGGTACTTTTAGGCTTTTAACTGCACGGCATTGAGAGAAAAATGAAATACAACGCAGCTGTATGTACAATTTATTTATTTTAAAAACATTGATAAACATTGAAACAAGCACACAATTGTTTTATTGCTTTTTTACACTAGACAAGACATTTTAATAAAGCTATTCAGTGTTCTCTAACAGAATAGTCTAACTTTGTAAGGATTCTTTCCATCACTGCCCATGACTCGAAGGGACGCAACTCGGTGACATTTGTAATTTGAGACATTTATGGAAAAAGATGATGGCTGGTGGTTGAAAGCTGGCCTAATGTAATGGAAAGAGGACAAGATAGAGATGTCTCTGCTCTCGAGAGTTACATGAGCAAAACATAGCTCCCTCTGCTGGACAAGATGAAATACTACAGTGATGAAACAAAGGAGTAAACTCTGAGATCACATTGGAGATCAGATGAAAGAGAAGAGCAGACTCATTTCAGACACAGATGAAGAGAGAGATTGTATTAACACTTTTAATTACACTTTATTATGATTCATGCCGTATTAAACAAATCAATTCTGATTCTGACACTTCCTGTTTCCGGTCTGTGTCACGGTTGCTCGAAAGACTGAGCTTCCCAGAACTGTTGATTTACACTTTTTAAGGATACGTTTTATATTAAGTACAGCCTATAACAGTCTTTTATTACGGTTTTATCTGGATCAACTACTTTTAACCCCTGGATGTCTGGATTTTACCATTTTAAACTACTTGGACACTGACCCGGCGACACAAGCTAGGATGCCGTCGCTCACCTCCTCATCCGGCTGTGAGAGCTGCGCGGGCCTGAGCCTGCGGGTGACCGAGCTGTGTGGAGTCCGGGATGACCATGATCCGGTGGTTGTCCTGGGTGGGGCCCACGCTGCCGCCACCAGTGCCCAGCTTGTGGACAAAGCGAGCTACACCACCAACGCCTCGGAGACCCCGCGGCCTTCCTCATCGGCTCCTGGCGGGAACTCAGGTTCCAGCCGGGAGCTCGGCCCAAGGCTCCGGTGAGCTCCATGGCCATCATGAGCTCATGGACTTTGGTCGGGTGATGCAATCGTGACAGGGCACCGCGCTCATTCGTGGACCTAAAGAACCGGTTTGGTCCCTTGGAGTCCCCCCCATCTTCTCCCCATGTCTCGCCTGCGAGGACTCACCGCGGGCAGCTACATTTTACACCGGCCCCTAAACCTCCAGGGCAGATGAGTAGGGACGGCAGATTCCCATCACCTCTGGGTCCACTGCATGAGTGTGTGAGTTTCCACTGCTGCGCCATCCGGAGCCTCCGTGACTGCCCCCCTGCACATGCCGGGCCAAACTGCTCGTTGTGAGTCGGGGGGGTCCACCGCGCCATCCCAGCGCACGCAGAGCTCGAACACTTGTCGTGAGCTGAGGGGATCCACCGCATCTTACCACCGCATGCCGGGCCCGACTGCTCAATCTCAAAACTATCCTGCCTCGCAAAACTCTCAGAGAAGCTCATGAGTAACCATGTGCGTGCGTTCTTAACCAAATATTCCATTGTAAACAGATACCAGTCTTAGACCAGGACACAGCACTATCACAGCTGCTACCAAAGTTATAAATTATGTTGCTCTTGCATTGGACAGCCATGAGGAATGTGCTGCTGTTTCTGTTGATTCCTCAAAGGCCTTTGAGTCAGTAGATCGTTGTATTCTCTTGGAGCGTCTGGATGCTGTTGGGTTTGATACACATTCTAAAAAATGGTTTTCTGATGACCTCACAAATAGAGCTCAAGCTGTTTCTGCTGATGGCTTTCAATCTGAATTTTCTTACCTTCATAAAGGTGTTCCTCAAGGCTCTGTCCTTGGACCACTGTTATTTACAATTCATATAAACTCAATTGGGCATAATCTAAAACACAGTAGCATCCATTTATATGCAGTTGATGTGATTCTGTATGCTGAGGCACCTTCTTGTGGATTCTTGGAGGATTTTCACTCCATCCAACACAACTGTGTTCATTTAAAATTATTAATGAATTAAAATATAACTAAATGTAAGCTCTTCTCCAAAAGACACTCTAGTGACCCAAAAAATATATATTTTCTCACGCTTGATGGTAATATGATTGGACAAGTACTCCATTACAAATACTTGGGCATCTGGATCGATGAGAAACTCTCCTTCAACAAACACGTCCAAGGAGCTGACAAAAGTCATCTTAAAGCCAGATTGTCATTCTTCTTTAGAAATAAAGAATGTTTTTCCTCTTAATTGTAGAAAACAGTTCATCCAGGCTGCATCTGTCCCAGTTCTAGATTATTGGGACATTATATATATATGCATTCTACAGCAACAGTGTTAAAACACTCTGAACTCGGTCTATCATTCAGCTCTAAGGTCCAGCTCTAGGGTTCAGCTCTTAAGTCAGCTCAGCCAGCTCTAAGGTCCAGCTCTAAGCTCAGCTCTAAGGTTCAGCTCTAAGGCTCAGCTCTAAGGCTCAGCTCTAAGGTTCAGCTCTAAAGTCCAGCTCTATGTCCAGCTCCAGCTCTAAGGTCAGCTCTATAGGCTTCAGCTCTAAGGGCTCAGCTCTAAAGTCCAGTTCTATGGTCCAGCTCTAAGGCTTCAGCTCTAAGGTCAGCTCTAAGGCTCAGCTCTAAGGCTCAGTCCAGTTCAGCTCTAAGGCTGCTCTAAGGCTCAGCTCTAGCTCTAAGCTCAGCTCTAAGGCTCAGCTCTAAAGTCTAGCTCTATGTCCAGCTCTAAGGTTCAGCTCTAAGGCCAGCTCTATGGTCCAGCTCTATGGTTCAGCTCTAAGGCAGCTCAGCCTCTAAGTCCTCAGCTCAGCTAAGGCTCAGCTCTAAAGTCAGCTCTATGTCCAGCTCTAAGGTTCAGCTCTAAGGTCAGCTCTAGCCAGCTCTATGGTTCAGTCAGCTCTAAGTTCAGCTTACAGCTCTAAGGCTCAGCTCTAAGGCTCAGCTCTAAGGTCTAGCTCTATGCGTTCAGCTCTAAGGTCAGCTCAAGGTTCATTACAGGAGGAGGACACAGAACTCACCACTGTGAATTATATTCTAAAGTAGAATGACACTCGTTGGATGTGAGAGAACAGCTCTGCCTTTTGCTTGTGTCTAAAGCTCTAGTTGTCATTTTTGCCTGATTATTGATCCAGTTTATTGCACCTCAGATCAGGTATTCCCAGTTTGAGGTCTCAGGACATTTTAATCTTACAATTCCATCGTTTTAACACAGAGACAGGAAAAAAAGGCTTTCAGACACTTTGCTCCCTCCAGTGGAACAAAACACAGAGACTTTTTAAATTAAATCATTTTTATGCCTTTTAATGATTTTAAAGCACTGGTCAAGGACCACCCGCAGGTGCCGATGCACTTGTTTTATATTGTATGTATAAATGTGTTTTAATGTATTGGTTAATTTTTATGAAAGTTTTATTTGTGTTTTAGCATCCTGTGTTTGTTTATTTTTGTTGTGTTTTAACCCATGAAAAAGTCTGACAAATAAAATTTAATTAAATGAAATAAATAATGACAGTGAGCAAGGCAGCAAATTGTGGTTTTAGACAATTCTGACCAGGCTAGCTCAAGATCTGGAGATGTGTCGCCTGGCGCTGCTCCTGACAGGTTTAACCCCAGCGACAAGGATGGATCAAATGCAGAGGGAAAATTATACCTTAAAAGTACACTGCATTTTTTTTTTTTGGGGTGGAGGGTCTGCTACCAGCTTCTATTGTGGAGATCTTATTGCTTTGCCTCGCGAATCTTCCACAGTATGGCATTAAACGTATCTTTCTGCATTTATTGTAAAAAATTACTTACTGTGAGTGAGCCCAGTCCCAAAAGAGCTGACCAGTAACTTGGCTTCGGTGGCATCGCGCTGCTTTTCTCCATTGAAGATAGACAAGTTTAATGCCATTACCAGGTGGAACATTTCAGGCAAAGCAATAACACATATCAATTCAATCCTCAATTCAATTTATTTTTGTAACGCCCAAAATTACAACAATAGTTCTGCCTCGAGGGGCGACAGTGGAAAAAACCCCCCAAAAAATCAAACAGTGTTCATAGGGACTTGGAAATGTCCCAGCGTCCTGTGTCCTTAGACAGATGTCCCAAGCCCCCCTTCCTTAGACCAGATGTCCCAAGCCCCCCTGTCCTTAGACCCTCCTTCTCAGCCAGGAAAAACTACCAAACCTCTTTGGGAAAAAGTAGAAACCTGTAGGAGTTCCACAGTGAAGGAGAGATCCTTCACTGGAGATTTACAGATGGCCGGCCACACCAACAGAAAAGTGATTTAGTGCACCTTTAACTCTATCAAACAGCTGCTTTGGAGGAACGACGTGAGGGAGTAAACTGTGTTTTTGAAGCATGTACCGAGCATGTCTCCAGCTTGTCTTTGTCAAGTTAAAACACAGATCTTAGCACATTTTCAATCTGTTTGCGTATCTCCTGAGTCCGGATCCCGAAGGCCAGTGGCGTGGTGGTGCTAGGCAGGAACAGGTAGAGGGCACTGCAGAGCAGGCGAGCTGTGTGTGGCAGTTTGTGCTGAATGCGGTAGGAAATGAAGGCCACCAGGATCACAGTCAAAGACATGGACATGACAATGATGTGCGTCACCACAGTGTTTGTTGCTTTGGTGGCGACCCGGCCGCTCAAAGCTGTTGCCAGGACGATTACATATGACGTGGCAATGAGGATGAAGTCCAAGACCGGAACCAAGCCAATGGTGAGGAGTCCAAGAGCCGAGTTCAGAGATGTGTCTCCACAGGCCAGCCTCACCACTGCCATGTGCTCACAGAAACAGTTCAGCAGCACCGAGTCACAGAAGTGTAGTTTACCAACCAGAACCACCAACCCTGAGACCAGAGCCACGTTCCTCAGCACAAGAGGAACCGCCACACCCAACAAGACCCTCCCAGACATCCTCGCACTGTACCACAGCGGACACACCACCGCCAAGCACCTGTCCAGAGCCATCCACAGCAGGATGGTGGACTGGAATGCTCCCAGGAGGTGGACCACAAACATCTGCAGCAGACAGCCACCTAGAGACATCTGCGTCCAGCCCAACAGGAAGCTCAGCAGGAGCGGAGACAGGGCCAGGAGAGGCAGTGCCCCATCCACACATGCCAACCCAGCGATCAGGAGGTACATGGGGGAGTATAGACTACGGCGCCGCACAATCACAAACACCAACAGGAAGTTAGTCCCCAAAGACAGAAAGTAGAAGAGAGAGAAGGGCAGGAAGAGAAGAGGGCGTAGATGACCCAACTCCAGGAAACAGCTGAGCTCAAAGACAGTGTGAGAGCTGATGTTTTCCATGGCACCAGAAGGAGGCGCAGTGAACTCAAGTACAGACAGTGGAACAGAACAGTGTATCCACAATTGGATTTTCCCACTCACATTGCTGAGTAAATCTTACACCATAATCTCATCCCGACAGTCACTGAAGACTGGAGTACTGATCTGGAAGGACATTTCTTAAACCTGAGACATGAAAGTTGATACTACAGAAGTAAATCAAGAAAACACTATATATGGTCTGAGCATCCAATAAACACAGTTATTAAAAAACGTGTTGACAATATTTTGTGATGTTATTCCAGCAGCTCATGAAAAGTGACTATCGTGGCTATACACAAAGAATGTACCTGGAATGTAAGAACAACATAGCAATCCTGCCATGATCTGGTCTTTTCTGATTTTTGATAAGCATCCTCAACATTTGTGTGATAAAAAAAAAGCATAAATGTAATATTGTTTTGACATCATATTAAATAAAAGACTATTGTTTTTGACTTTCTTTTTATACAAGCCTTGAATATTTTAACAATTCTACGATGGAGAATTTCAGAAAATAGTTGTGATAAAATCATAGCATGATGAATTTAGTCTTTTTCTTTATGAATGTTCATCAAAAAAGTAAAAAGAAATGCGTGGTCAAAGACAGGTCATTGAAGTGAAATAAAGCAATCTATTAGCTCAGTAATTGACACAAATCTCACAGAAATCCAACGTAACCACTAAGGAATGGGTCTAGATTTCAGTTTGTGTATGAAACAAATATCTCATTCCATATTTTGCCAAAAGCACTTCTGTCTCAGTAATCAGGGTGAAACCAAGAGATGATTTAGTAGTTTGAATCGTTCAACAAAAAACTCACACACAGTGTAAAATAAACAGTTTACAGCCTAAATTGTGTCAGTCTTTGTTCTTTCATTGCATAACATCTCATACTGCAGACACTACGAGCATATGCCAACATTGTTTTTCGCTAATAATCTGATACAAAATACATGTTGAACTAAAGAATCAGTCAATGAAATCATCTCAAGTGAAACTGCACAAAACAACAATACGTTCTACAGTAATTCAGTTTCTCAAATCATGAGCAAAATAGTTTAAGTGCAAAATACAAAATAGTCCAATAAAAAAAAATCAAAATGACTCTTTCAAAGTTTGGAACCAAGAGTGGAGAATCAAGAAAGTGGACCTGAAGGACCCTGTGTTTTATGTTGTCTGTTGGACAATCTGATTGGCTACAGGCATTAACCAGCGTTGGAGTCACTATTATTTCTTCATTTCTGAACTTTGACCCCAGCTACAGGGCTCAACAGAGGCTTACGCATTTATAAATGAACAAGTGGGTGTATCCCATTTGCCAGGATGCTTTTTTTGCTTTAACTTTTATTTAAGTACCTTTTAAACACAGTAAAGTCAGACAAGACTTTTCACGCACCAGTCGCAATCCATTTCGATTCAAAGCTGAGCGCAGTTGAGAATGGTTTAATGAACTGGTTTGAAGAGCAATGAGAAACAAAGGTCAAACCTAAATATATTTTAACATTGTTGTTGACTCCTTGTGGATTCCATGAACTTCTTGGACCAGTGTGACAAAAAGTAAAAAGATTGCATGGTTTATGCTTTCAATTAAATTGAGATTCAATTCAATATATAAAACACCCGAACATCCTTTCCAATTGGAAATGTGTATCTGCACTGGCAATCTGCGCCGTGTACAGAACCCCAATACTGTGTAGAATTGTATCAGGCTACAATCCTTAATCGTTGGTGCAGTTTGTGTAATCCATTATTTTGTGATGGCCTTTAGCAGCCACCAGAAGTATGTCCCGAAGATATCCATTTCTGTTGTCCATGGCAGGAGTTTTGAGGCCCAAATACATAGTTGTATTTAGTTGAAATTGAGTGGGATGGTGGTGTCAAAAACTGTCGAATGCCTTGTTCATTTCAGTCCAATATTTCTGTGCAACAGGACAGTCCAAGAACACATGGTCATGGTTTAACTCCCGGCAACCTAGGTTTCTCCAACCTATTGAATCAATCTGACATTATATAATAGGATATCATACAACTATGGCTGACTGAGTCTATAAAATAAGTAGATTTCAAAACACCACAGTACATGAAATTACTCAAATGTTCTGATTTTCTGGGGGAGTTTCCCCCAGATTACTACTATTACTTCAACTCCCGGCCCACTTTTTTCACAAAGTCCACCCCTGTTACACAGGCCATGGAGAAGATTTTTGTCTCTTTCATTGTAAGTGGATTCAATCACTTAATTATAAGTAATCTAACAGAAATGACTGCTGTAATTTGATTTTTTGTATTAAATCATGTAACTTGGAGAGATGTGTTACTGGCATGATCGCAGTGCACAGGTCTGATGTTGCTCACAGTGGTCCAAGGGGCCGCTCAGGGAGATTGTGTGTTTGCTCAGATACATGAAGAATTAGAGGGAACATTTGATCTTATGACACATAAAATGTTTAACAAAATGTGTATGCTTTGATTTTTCAAAAGCACAGATTCTTAACTTCCTCCAGATAACTCAGTCGTGCCGGTAAAGCATGTACAGGAACCCCCGGCGAAACCTTACACTACAATTGTTTCCATTGTGCCTCATACTCCGGGTCACACCAGCACAGCAACACTCTGATTTGAGCTGAAACATAAAAACATTTCAGACAAGGTTGGCCCCAACCACCTTTTTCTTTTGGTAGTTGTAGGGTTGGGTATGAGGTTTCCCCTTTGCCATATAAATCTTGAGATTGTTTTATCCCACTCATCAAACAGCCGGTTGGGGATGGAAACCGGAAGAGTCTGGAACAGATAGAGAAACCTGGTCAAAACATTCATTTTTATAGTTTCAATCTTTGATCAATTTTTCAAGGTTTTTCTTTTTTGGAGGAAAAAGGGGGTTATAGTTTTTATGGAAAACCACACCTATATAGATTCCGTTTTCTATTTAAATGGTAAGTCTATAAGGCCCGTTCACACCGTGGTGGCCAAATTCAGGCCTGTACATTTTGAAGGCAGTCTCCCTGGCCGCGCCGCGCCAAAAAAAAAAACTCTCCACAGCAGATGCACGGCCGAGGCGGCAGTGGAGGAGTTGTGTCCTATGGCAGTTCAGATTAAGAGAGTGGCTTTAGTGTATTTACTTTACAAAGTACAAAAAACAGAGGCGATTGGCCCGGAAGCTTGTCTGGGTCCACCAGATACTTCAGAGGTGAGCAGAGTTTAGAGAATATCACCATTTTTCTCCAAGAACTGTGTCTGGATTTTTTTTAAAATCGGTGCTGGGTTTGTTTGGTCCTTCTTCCGGAAAGTGAAATGCCTAGGTACGCCACTGGGGGGCGCCGCAAAATCGCTCAAACGCTGGACGCCCAGGACTTACGTCCATATAAACTTTGAATGTAAACTGGACACTTTATGACGGTGTGGAACGGGCCATTCAAGGGGGGACCAAGCACAGCCCTGCCTCACCCCTCATTCCGGGGTCTGTGGGTCTGTCAAGTGACCATTCCTTTTAATTCTTGATGTTGGAACTATCGTAATGAGCCTCAATATTTGTTATTGTTAAATCATCTATTTGAAATTTGCGCGCAGCACTTTAAAAACAAATTAGGCCAGCAAACAGAATCCAGAGCTTTCTCAGCATCCAAACCGCCTTGTTTTTGTACAAGGTTCATTATGTGTAGAGACTATCTAATGCGTTCTTGTGTTTGTTAGTAAATCCTGTCTGATCATTCTGAATTAGATGTGGGAGTATTTGTTCCCTTCTTTTTTACATTCAATTCAATTTATTTTTGTAACTCCTAAAAGCACAACAGCAGTTACCTCAAAGAGCGACAATGAAAACAAATTAAACAATGTTCTTAGGAATTAGCAATGTCTCTGCATCCCGTGTCCTTAGACACTCCTTCTCGGCCAGGATAAAACTACCAAACCTCTTTGGGAGGAAGTACAAACCTCAAGGAGAACCAGAGTGAAGGAGAGATCCTACTTCCAGTTCATCTAAAGCTCTCCACATTTTCGAGCCCTAAAAACCACAGGCCTTCCATCTTTATTTCCAAGTCCTGATGCATTCTTGGAAACACCAAGTTCACTCTCTCCAAAATGGCCACTGTTGCAAAACTAGTGTGCATGGAGACGACAGGACAAACACAGGCCTCATTATGAGATGTCTCTTGAGAATGGAGTGGTGATATTTGTGTGAGGTGTCCTACGGGTGTATGTGGTTATTATGGGATGTTTTGGTGATGACCTTCCTCCACAGGGACTCATTAAAACTCCCTCTGATCCTCCAGGACCTGATAGTCCAGTTTGTTTGTTTAAAACTTTCCACATGTCCATCCCTTTTGTGTCTATGTGTATTATTATGGAAGTGCTTATGGAAGTTGAGTTAGGTAGTAAGTAATAGGCAAAAGTTAAGTTGCAAATTTGGTGTGGTAGAACTAGATAATACATATACATAAAAAATCAGCAAACTATCCAAATTCAACATTTTTTCATTGTAGAGAATACTGAAAAGAAGAATAGGTAAATGACCAAGAAAATATGATTTTATTTTACTATTGTATTGTATGAACTTATTCTTATGTTATTAGTTTATGTACTCTCAACCAGAACAAAATTACAAATTTACTCTTATTACAAATGCTTCAATTGCTAAAAGATTCATGACCACTACTGTTGTGATTTTGGGGCGTTACAAAAATAAATTGAATTGAATTGAATTGATTGATCAGACAGGATTCATTACCAAACGACAAACACAAGATAACATAAGACGATCCCTACACATAATGGGTCATATGGATACAAAAACAACAAAATAAAGCCGTAATAATTAGTTTGGATGCAGAGAAAGCTTTTGATTGTTAGTTGGCCATATTAATTTAAATTACCAAACAAATTTCAAATCGACGATTTAATTATAAAAAATATTGGGGGTCTTTACGATGGTCCAACATCAAGAATTAAAATCAATGGTCATCTGACAGGTCCACTGACTCTGGAAAGAGGGGGTCAGGCAGGGCTGTGCCTGGTCTCCCCTCCTGTTTGCTTTGTATTGGAACCATTGGCCCAATTTATCGGACAATCAAAAACAACTCACGGTGTTACAAACGATGGGACGGAACATAAAATTACTGCTGCTGCAAACACCTCTGCACAAGGCCTATAAAATGTCTGATAGTGACCAAAAGTCTGCAGACTAACACCACCTGAAAGAGAGCAGGCGTTCCTTTTTGAAGTCAGTAATGTTCGATAAATTTTGGCCTGAGATATATTAATCCAATTACAGACATGTTCCATAATGTCTGAATGTCCACCCCAAACTATGACCAAGGCCTTTTTCCACTGGCAAAAACCTATTCTTCACCTGTGCTTTTCCACTACAGAAAAGGGGGGTATTGCCAAGCAAAACACAGAAAAATATTAATGGAGAGAACGTTAGATTGTGTGTTATTTGTAGCATGACGAAGAGCACCTGCTAATCACATCAGTGCAGCGCGCAGACACTGAAGGCCATGATCTGTGACAGAGAACACAGGAAGTCAGGCAGTATTAAGGAGGCAGCTGAAATGCAAAATTTACCCATGGAAGGGTAAAGTACGGACTTCCAGTCATGGTGACGCACTGAGTGGACGCACTTCACTCCACTGCTGCAAAAATTGGTGTTAAAAATCATCGTTAGACCCACTCAAACCCAAAGAACAAAGACGAGAGATGAGTAAACAAGGAAGACACAAGTCCGGTAGCGCCACAGGACCAAAACAGACAAAACTGACGGCCCACGGCGCCGTTGGAAAACAGCTCGCATCACAAGCTAACGAGGCTAGTGTGGCTAACGAAGCTCCGCCGGAGATGCGGAGTCCCGCCGGCCCAGAGACTCAGGCTTCTTTGTGTCAGAAGGGGGAGAGAACGTAATTGGTCATCGGCTGTGGCTCAAGATGTCCGAGGTGCAACGTGCCATGGAGTCTCTGAGAGCCCAGTTGTTAGCTACCATAGCTCCGGCAGTGTCAGTGACCGCTAAATGGAAAGCCGATGGAATAACGGGAACACGTATTGAGGAGGTTGAGTAACGTGTTTCAGACAATACGGACGATCTGCAGACCGTAAGGGCCGAGATGGAGGAGCTGCGAGCCAGGGTGACGACGCTGGAGTCGGAAAACAGTAACATGAAGAATAAGCTCCTGGATTTGGAGTCCAGATCCCGTCGTCCTAACTTGAGGCTTGTGGGCGTTGAGGTAGAGGAGGGAAAAGGACACTGAGGGCTTCCTGGAGAAGATCAAACCAGAGCTCCTTATTAACTCAGGAGTTGAAGTCCCTCCCATCACAACAGAAAGCCTGGGCAAACTAAGACCAGCAGCTGATAAACCACGAGGCCTTGATTATGAGGTTTCTCAACGACCGTGTGAAGGAACGCGTCCTGAAGGCTGCAAGGGTTAAAGGAGACCTCCAGTACAAAGGCAAGCGTGTCTTCTTCGCTCCAGATATTCCATAAGAGGATTGCCAAAAACGGCAAAAGTTCCATCACATCTGTGATGAGCTCAGGAGGAGAAAACTGAGACATGGATTATCTTTCCCCGCGACTCTTCTGGTGACTTATGAAGGTAAAACACACGTGCTCAGAACACCAGGAGAAGCAGAGGTGCTCCTCAGGAAGATGCAAAACACAGAGAAATTAACAGGACAGAGGATGGAGCCACCAGCGTGTGGCATGTGAGTTCGGGTTGTGGCCACATGGTGATACATTTCAGTTCATTTGAAGAGACTAATGACCTGATTTTTTGTTTATTATCAGACTTTATGCCCCATGTTGGCTGTCTGCTTTTATACATTAACTCTGTGACTAAACACATCTACTCATCGATGGGCCAAATATAGGGGATTGGATTTGTGGGGAATTGAAAGTATAAGCAAAGTGCAGCAGGGGGAGGTGGTGAGCCAGGGTTCTTGTATATCCAGTTCCTCTCGAGGATTAGTGTCAGGAGTGCCTGGGAGTTTTTTTGGAGGGGGGCCTTCATTAGGATTGGACTTCACTTCCAGCGTGAACCCTTTTGTTTTCTTACTTACCTTTTCAGATGTTCTGTGTTCCTATTGTTCTTGTGTGTGGTTGTTGTTTTCGACCAGAGAGATTAAAAATATTCAAAAATTGTCAACGGTGAGACAAATATAACCAACCCAATGGTATCGGAAGTATTACAAGTAGCATCCTTCAATGTGAATAGCATACTGGATCCAATAAAACAAACAAAAATGTTGATAAAAATGGAAAGAATAGACATATTTTTACAAGAGACCCACTTGAATGACACTGAACATCTGTTAGAAAAAATCCTATTATTCATTATACAAAGGCAAACATAGAAGGGGAGTTGCTTTATTGATCTCAAACCGAACAATTTTTGAACAGTTTTTTGAATGTAAGGACTGGTTAAAGGGAATACCAATGGAAAGGTTGTCACTCTTTTAAATGTGTATGCTCCACCAGGGGGCGATATCACTTTCTATGCTGATGTCATGGACCTGATTGTGAACTACTCTGAGGGAACCCTAATTTGCAGCGGCGATTGGAATCTTCGCATTCAGGCTACACTGGACGTGTGGAACTCAAGAGGCACTGGAGGAACAATTAACAAGAAGTTCCGTGTCTTAAAGGGCACGCCATTATACCCATTTTCCAAATCCACATACACTCTATACCAGAATAGACTACTTTTTTATTCTCAATAAAGATAGATCACTGAAGCAGATATAGGCACAATAGACCTAAGTGATCATGCTCCTATCTACATCTCTGCAGAATTGTAGGAAAGATGAAAAAACACGGGTGCACGGTGGCAGAGCGGTTAGAGCTCTCGCCTCCCAAGAAGGAAAACATGGGTTTGATTCCTGGGCGAACATTACATCACATGATTTCTCTGGGTGGAGTCTGCATGTCCTCCCCGTGTTACCGTGGGTTCTTTCCGGGGTCTCCGGCTTCCTCCCACCGTCCAAAGACATGCATGTGTGAGGTAAAATTGGCAACTGTAAATTGGCCCTAGTGAATGAGAGTGAATGGTTGTCTGTGTGTCTATGTCTCTGTGTTAGCCCTGCGACATGTTGGCCACTGTCCAGGGTGTACCCCGCCTAAGGCCCGAAGGATCATGGGATAGGCTCCAGTCACCCGCGACCCCTAACGGGAACAAGCGGTAGAAAATGAATGAAAAAAACACACTTTGGAGGTTCAATTCCAGCCTGCTTGATGATCCTTTGTTTAAAGGAAAAAAATGTCCAACAACATTAAGACTAATCTGGAGGAAAATGATACTGGGGAAACTTCCCTGCCCATGCTTTGGGATGCTTCCAAAGCAGTCTTGAGTGGACAAATTATAGCTATAGCCTTGGAAAAAAGAAACAAAGGGAGAAAAAACTAAATGAAATGCAAGGAAAATCTAAATTGTTGGAGGAAAACTGCCAAAAAAGGGGTGTCCTAAAATGCTACAAGAAATTAAATGGATAAGAGGAGAAATTAATGATCTGACTTCACAGGAAATAGCTAAGAAAATGCATTTTACCAAACAAAGATATTATGAGAGTGGATCAAAGTTTTCTAAATTACTATCTTGGAAACTTAAAAAACAACAAGCTGAAAGAACAATTTTTAAAATACGAGACGGACAAAACGATGTAATCTTAACTAAACAAAATTCAATCAGCATTTGAATCCTTCTATAAAAAAAAAAAATCGTCAAAAAACTCCAGACGATAAGGAGGATGATATAAACTCCCTCAATTTGCCTGTTATCACAGAAAAAACAGAATAAAAAATTAGGGTCTGAAATTACACTTTTGGAAATACAAGGCGCAATTAAAAGATTAAAGAACAATAAATCTCCAGGGAGCGATGGGTTCACCTCAGAGCGGTATAAAGCTTTAAAAAGACACACTTACTCCTTTCCTTTTGGCAACTTTTAACTGGGCACTTAAAAAAAAACTCAGACCCCTCCTAGTTGGAAAGAGGCCATCATATCCCTGATACCAAAAGAAGGGAAGGATCGATTGGACTGTGCCTCATATAGACCTATTTCTATTCTGAATGTGGACTATTGTATCTATACCTCAATTATGTCCAATAGAATGGACATAATTGAGATTAAAATCTTTTAATCCATAATGATGTAAGGCAAGCAAGGCAAGGCAAGTTTATTTGTAGAGCACAATTCGTACACAAGGCAATTCAAAGTGCTTCACACAACAGGAAAAATGCATTAAAATCACAAAGACGTGGCAGAAATCACAATCTTAGTTCAAGACATAAAAGAGAAGAGTGCAAAGAAAAGCATTTCAGTCATATGCACAGCAAAACAAAACAGTTTTTGTAAATGATCTTTTTGTTTCCACTGTAGCCCCTCGAGGGCAACTACTGTTGTGATTTTGGGCGTTACAAAAATAAATTGAATTGAATTGAATTGAATGATCAGACAGGATTCATTACCAAACGACAAACACAAGATAACATAAGACGATCCCTACACATAATGGGTCATATGGATACAAAAACAACAAAATAAAGCTGTAATAATTAGTTTGGATGCAGAGAAAGCTTTTGATTCTGTTAGTTGGCCATATTAATTTAAATTACCAAACAAATTTCAAATCGACAATTTAATTATAAAAAATATTGGGGTCTTTACGATGGTCCAACATCAAGAATTAAAATCAATGGTCATCTGACAGGTCCACTGACTCTGGAAAGAGGGGTCAGGCAGGGCTGTGCCTGGTCTCCCCTCCTGTTTGCTTTGTATTTGGAACCATTGGCCCAATTTATCAGACAATCAAAAACAATTCACGGTGTTACAATCGATGGGACGGAACATAAAATTGCCTGCTGCAGATGATGTTCTATTGTATTTGACCAAACCAAAAATGTCCATGCTCAAATGTGATGTATTTTCTACAAGAAATTGGTCCAATGTCTGGATACAAATTAAATGTACAAAAACCTGAAATTATTTCCTCTCTGACCTTTAAAAAGACTTACCCATTTAAATGGCAAACAGAATCTCTCAGATATTTAGGTGTGGTCCTCCATAGAGACCTAACAAAAATGATTTTTCTAAAACAGAGTCCAGATGACTACAACTGAATATTTTTCTACAATGGAACACTCCTGGACGAATGAGGGATTACACCGACAACAATGATTGAGAAAAATTATACCCCTCTTTTTATTACTATAAAAAAAAGATCTTTAAAAATTGAACCGTATACCCTACTTAAGTCAAAGGATTGTAACTATAAAAATAAACTATAAACTATAAAACTATAAAAATGAATGTTTTGCCCAGGTTTCTCTCTCTGTTCCAGACTCTTCCAGTTTCCATCCCCAACCGGCTGTTTGATGAGTGGAATAAAGCAATCTCAAGATTCATATGGCAGGGAAAAAAAAACCTGTATCCGATTCAAATCTTTACAGTTGACAAAAGAAAAAGGAGGCTGGGTTTTACCTTGTTTGAAAAATGACTTTGTTTCAGCTCAAGTCAGAGTGTTGCTGGTGTGACCCAGAATATGAAGCTCAATGGAAGAATTTTGAGATTGATGCCGGGAGTTCCTGTGCAGGCCTTTCTGGCAGATGACAGACAGTTGAGTCATTTGGAGGAGGTGGAGAACCCTTGGGTGATGTATGTTCTTACAACATGGAAGGAGCAGATAAAGTATACAAACTAAACAAAGATGTTCAAATCTTAAATTGGTTGGCTTATGATCAAAATGTCACAGCGACAGCACAGACTCAAGATTTAACGTCTGGACAACAAAAGGTCTAAAGGTCTTTTACCAGATTGTAAAGGAGAATCATCTGAAGAGCTTTGAGGAGTTGAAAGAATCCTTTGGCTTAGAGAAACAGGACTTTTATAGGTATTTACAAATAAAGAGTTATTATGACCAAGAAATCAAAAAGAATGATGACCATCATAGCCCTTTGACGGAAATATTCATTAAAGCATTTAAATCTAAACTTTCAAGAGGATTAATATCTAAACTGTACAGATGTATCAAGCATCTGAGCACTCACTCTACTGATTACATGAAGGGTCAATGGGAAAGAGAGGGTCACTTTGTTCTGGCGGATGAAGAGTGGGAAAGATCTACATCTCAGTGGAGAACCACAAAGTCACATGTTTGGAGGGAATTCTGTTGGAAAAATGTGTCTCGTTTCTTTATAACCCCATGTTAAAGTGCCCATTACTCACAGGGAAATGCAGACCGTTGGAGAGGCTGTGGCACCAGGGGGCAAACCACTATCATGTGTTTTGGGATTGTCCTGTTGTTCACAAATATTGGACCGAGATCAATAAAGCCTTACAGACAATCAAACATCCCAAAGGATTTCAGAACTCTGTATTTGGGCCTCAGGACTCCTGCCATGGACACAACCAGCAGTTATCTCTGGAGCATCCTCCTGGCAGCAGCGATAAAAGCACTCACGAAAAAATGGATGACACAAAATGCACCGACGATCAAGGACTGGACTGACATTATAATGAACACTCGTAAAATTTGGACATTTGGACTTGACTTAAAAATTGACAAATTTGACAGACTTTGGTCGAGGTGGGACATCTAAGTACTGAAGGGGTTCTCTAGGACATGTTTTTTTCAATTATTTATTCATTTTATATGTTGGATGTCTGCTGATTTTAGTTTTGTAACCGCTCTCTGGTCGAGTTGTTTTAGTTTTTTTCCCCCTTTCCTTTTTTCATATGTTCCTATACTTAAAAAATAAAAACATTTAAATAAATTTAAAAAAAGGAAGGGTAAGGTACACAATGCTCAGCTCCCGGTGACCCACCTCCAGATCTTTGTGCTAGGCTTGGTCAGGACTACCTATTGTGTATGTCTTGAGGTGATTGGGGACAACCGGAGGGAACCCACCCAGACACGGGCATAAAATGCAAACAGAAAGGCCTGGTCTGGCCCGGAAGTCGAACCCACAACCTTCTTGCTGTGAGGCGGGAGTGTTTTACTCTCACAGACCTGGGATACAGGACTCTTCTTCTTGCTGAACTGGAGTTACATCCCAGCTGAGGTTTTGGGTTGCTCCCAAATCAGTCATATTAAGTCAAAAGACCCCTCACACACAAGTTAGAATCCAGGCTGGCTTCACTTTTGCGGCCGGGCTAAACCAGAGCCTAACCTTTGCACAGTAAAGCAAATGCCTTTTGCCGCTGCAGCTGGTTGTCATTTCTGCTGGGACACCACTTGTGAAAATGCGATTATCTATGCTTGAATTTAGATTTATTTCTTTATTTAGAGGGACAGTGCATATTAATGAACATACAATGTAAATATGTCAGAATTTGCCCATTGGCTCCTTTCCATCTAATCGTCTCAGGCAGGTCAGGACAGGAAAAAACATATGAAAACATACACAGCGCACACATGAGTTTTGCTATTTGTTTTGTTTGCTATAAATGTGTTTCAATGTTGAGGAGCTTCAGGAGAGCTCTGGACTTTGGCACACTCTCTTTGTTCACGCCGGAGCACCATTTGTGTCGATATAAGTTGAAAACTGTATTGAGAACATGGCTGCTGCATGTGTCCATCTTTTCTCACGTATTTTTCATTTGGCGCTCTATGGTGCGTCTATGAGGGATGACGTTCCCCTCTTGGCATAGTTGACATATGCTAAAACAAAAATCATGTCTGATAGTTTAATTAAACAGAGCCAAAAGCATAGGTGAGTTGTTTACGGGACATTAAATTAAAGTCAAGGAGCATTTTGACCAGACCCATCCACACTCAGATCCACACAAATACCTACTTTAAGAAAACAAAAGTGTCCTCCGCTAAAGTAATTCTTGCAATTGTCAGTGATGTCCAATTGCATTCCGCTGTCCACTGTACTTTTGGTGTTTATATATTTTAGCAAGATCAAATAGGAGCAGAAGTATAACAGTGCAAGGTGACGTTGTGCCGTTTTGGTTCATGAATACTGGACTGGTTCCTGTTCCCGGAGTGGGCCTCTGTCGCCTGGAAACAGTGTGTGGCCATAGGGCGGTGGCTTCACACACATAACCTTTAAAAAACCTGGATCTAAACTCAGTCTGGACCTGGTCTCAGATTGAACCTGCGCTGGTTCAAATTTTGGCAGGTGCTGTTTTTGAATCTTATTATGTACAATATTATATGTATCCTTGATTTCAATGTTGGTGTATAATTTCTGAATATTTTGTGAATAGTGTGTGTGAAAAAGTATAAATATGACCTTCTTGTTAATTATCATACGTTATTGTTCTTAAGGTGTTGTAGTGATATCTACATGAAAAGATATCTTTAGTTTATTTTCAATAGTGTTCAAATCAGTTATAATGTAAGTGTCTAGAGTTTTTACTGCAGTTATTTTTCTCCTGTAGTGAAACAAAATCATGTAATTTGATGCATCAAAATTACATATTTGGTAAAAAAGATTGTTTGCCCTACGACTTGTGAAATTGTTGTTTCAATAAGTTCAGAGTCACAGCTGAAGTACAGAGAGCTGCAGCTCAAACATGTCAAATGTCAGTAACTTCACTCACTTCACCTTGTCAGCGTACATGGACCTGGGCGTGTTTCGATACCTGGTCTTCCTGCTGCCTGCTGGTGCTTTACGTGCTGATTTTAGGCTCTAACCTGCTGCTCATAACGGTGATCGCTGTGAATCGCACTTTGGCCGAGCCCATGTACTTGTTCATGTGCAGCCTTTTTCTGAGTGAACTGTACGGCGCCACCATGTTGTTTCCGATGCTGCCGATGCTGCTCCCACGTGCTGTGGCAGCTCCACGAAATCTCAATTTCCTTCTGTTTTCTTCAGATCTTCTGCCTTCATTCCTACAGCTTCACAATCGAGTACCTCAACCTCGCTGTTTTGTCGTACGACCGCTACATTGCCATCTGCTTTCTGCTTGCAGTACCACAGCCACATGAGCAGGCAGGAGCAGAATAATTAAACTTATTCTGTTTACGTTGCTTTATGGACTTTTGGACTGTTTTTGTCTATGCACCCACATCTCTATATGCTGTGTAATATCATGTCATTCCTAAAGTGTAATAATGTCAATTCCTAAAGTCTACTCTGTTGACAACTTCTCTGTTGAATGGCCTGTTCTGATATTTCCATTATAAACATTCATGGATTAATCATTACCTTCATCACCATCGTTTTACCGTTCATCTACGTGATCTTCACCTACGTGCGCATCCTCACAATGTGTTCCTCCGGATCCAAGTCACTGCGGCAGAAGGCTCTGAGCACTTGTCTGCCTCACCTGGTCACCATTACTAACTTCACCGTTGGGGGAAGCTTCGAGCTGGTGCAGAGCCGGTTCAACATGAGTGGCGTGCCCATGGCCTTGAGGGTGTTCCTGTCTCTCTACTGCATCAGCAGCCAGCCCCTGCTCAGCCCGCTCATTTACGGATTCAACATCACCAAGTTACAATCGATGTGCAAGACGCTGCTGCTCGCCCGGCTGCGCAGGGTCTAATGTCACAATGCATATGCATAATCCAAAGAAAAATGTCTAGGGTATGTAAGCTTTCGTTTCATGCAGCTAAAATCTGGAACAGTCTTCCTGAAGATGTGAGACGGGCCTCTACTCTGACAATGTTCAAAATCGAGGCTCAAAACAGTTCTGTTTAGCTGTGCATGTAACATTTTTATCTACACTATTTTCTTTGAATGTAAATGTTAATATGTTTTTATTAATGTGGAGAGGGACTGAATAATGCAATGTGAAAACATGTATAGTCCAAATAAACAACAAAAACCAATGCATCAGTGCATAATACATAATAAAATATATTAAGAAAGCGGTTTTATCTGGGATTATTGAACCGTTTCAGGTTAAACTGAGAATCATTTCTTTTGATAATTTTGGTAACATTTGAAGTGTAAAGGAGCAGCTAAACTATGCTTAATGTAATATGACTCTGGCAATTTGAACAAAGCTCCTGCTCCTTCTTACAGGGAACTGTGATATCAAGTACCTGAGATTTTAGGGACAGATTTTAGGGACTGCAAATTGTTGCATCCACAATAGGCTGGTTCTCTGGAAAGGATCGGTACAGCCCAAAAGTCCACTGTGAATGTTATTGGCATGTGGAAGGGGTCCAAAGCAGACTCTGCGAAGTCTAGTTTCCAAAGTGTTCATGCTCGTTCTGGCTTCCGAAGTGCAGTAGCTAAAGAGGAGCTACAAGGGAGGCCATACAAACTTTACAACAAACACTGTTAGTCCTGAACGTGTCATTTAGCTTTCATAATCCTGTGCAATACTGCTATACTCCTGTGCAATACTGTGACACAATGTCAATCATCCCTGGTGCAATATTTTCTGTCCATATGACAGCTGTAAATAAAAGTGTTATTATTATTATTATTATTAAGATTATAAGAGTTTTCTTTTTTTTTCTAAATGATCTGTTTTTATTATTATACTGTGCATAATCTGTTTCTGTACCCTTTGTTGCAACACAATTTCCCCATTGTGGGACAAATAAAGGTGATCTTATCTTATCTTATCTTATACACCAGGGTCTTTTTTTATAAAGTGTGCCAACGTACAAAATGGGGTCCAAACGTGACATACTTGACATTCCACGGTAAATTTGGGATTTATAAAAAGACAAGTTGTCGTGGGATTGTGCAGTTGTCTGCAAACTCTGCAACTTGTGTACAGTTTTCAGAGAAGAGAAGGTGATCTGCATTCAGCGAGAAGGAGGAAGAAGTTTGAGGATGTTTGTGTTTCTTATGCTATATAGAGCCCTTTACTTTATATTTGCAAGAAATATAAAATAATATCGTATTATTTATGTAATCATAACTGCTCGTAAGTAGGTAAAAGAGTCATTTGTATTACTGTCATAACCACCCGCGTGCACATGCAGGAACGAGGCATTGGCTCATTTTGGCTCATCTAACCCATTTGATGGAAGGAGAAGATGGACATAAAGTTTATCTAAAGCAATCACTCAAAAATGCTGCTGTTGTACATACAGACCATCACTGAAGCTCCGCCTCCATAACTCCACCCACGCACCCTCTCCGAAAACCTCTCCTTCACACAGCGAGGGTGGATCAGTCTGTCACTGAAGCTTGCTCTCCAGAGCGGACAGAGTGTCCTGCAGGGGGCGAGACTCATGATCCAGCATAGACGTGAGTTTAGCCAGGACCCTTCTGTCCCCCACCTCCTGCACCGAGTCCAGAGCACAGCCCAGGACGGAGCTGGACTTCTTGATGGATTTGTCCAGCTTCTTCCTCTCCCTCTCTGTGATGCTGCTGCTCCAGCAGACCACACCGTACAGGAGGGCTGATGCCACCACCGAGTCGTAGAAGGTCTTCGCTCCCACTTCCCCGACGGGAGTGGAGCAGGCACATCGAGGACCTGTGGATCCAGATGCCCCTCAACTGCCTGGAGAAACGGTCTCTACTCCAGATAAACAGTTCTTCCTCAGCCTCGAAGAACTGGTTCTCCTCCTGAGTGGGTCCAGCTCCACCTTCTATCTGCAAATTGAGGCGCGTCCGCCTGTCCGTCCGAGGGAGTCGGATCTCTCCTTCACTGTGGAACTCCTACAGGTTTCTTTTTCCCAAAGAGGTTTGGTAATTTTTCCTGGCCGAGAAGGAGGGTCTAAGGACAGGGGAGCTTGGGACATCTATCTAAGGACACAGGACGCTGGGACATTTCCAAGTCCCTATGAACATTGTTTATTTTGTTTTCCACTGTAGCCCTCGAGGCAACGACTGTTGTGTTTTTGGGGCGTTACAAAAATAAATTGAATTGAATTCAAATTGAACCTGATGGACAACTGACTAAAAGCCTGCAGAAACTTAGGGCTCTCTCAATTGAGCGAAAGAACAGTTGGTGGCATAAATAACCCAGAGGTAGATTCGCTGAACTCCACTTTTGGAGAGTGGGGTAATATATATAGCTGCAATGGGTTTGACCATAAAAAGTTGCATATTTCTATTTTGTATATGTGAATGCTGTTGTATCCCCATGTTTACATTCTTAATTGAACAGACGATTGAGAAAGCCATAGGTCCAATTGACGGACCTCCTTACCAAGCTTTTCAAGAAGTGATTCCACTCGCCGGCTTTTATTACAATTTTAATATGTCCCTCGACAGGATGATTCTCGTCCTTCGGCTCCGGCCTAAAAATCGACAAGACAAAAATCATGATACAAATTTAAACAAGTACACACACAAATGTACAGTTACATACTTGGCTGAGCCCCATTAGAGATGTCAAGTGCATTATTGTAGTAGTATTTATTGTAGTTATTCAGCCCCAGTGCCACAAGCTTGGGTCAAATGGACCATTAGGCTATGCGAAGCATGGGTGCGAAAAGTGAACGAAAGGGCAAAGTGCTTGCCAGCTTCCAAACACTCACTAACACACTCATCCACTCATTCACGTCTTGTGCATACTAAATAGTAGGTGGAAATAATCTTCACATTTTGCATATTTAGCCAAGAATTCACAATTATGCAGACGACACTCAGATCTATGTTTCACTGACGGCAGGTGAATATGGACCAGTGGATTCACTCTGTCACTGCATTCAACAGATCAGTGTGTGGATGTAAAACAGCTTTCTCCAGCTGAACTCAGACAAGACTGAAATATCGTCTTTGGCCCACAGAAACAAAGAGAAAGTGTTAGCAATCACCTCCAGTCTCTCTAAAATCTGTAAACAAAGAAATTTAGGAGTAATAATTGACTCAGACCTGAACTTCAACAGCTACATCAAATCAATAACATCAGTAGCTGTTTTCCATCTGAAAAACACTGCCAAAATCAAAAGTCTAGTGTCTAAACCAGACTTGGAGAGACTTATCCACGCATTTGTCTCTAGTAGGTTAGATAATTGTAACGGCCTGCTTACTGGCCTCTCCAACGAATGCTGCTGCTCAGGTTCTGACTAGAACCAGGAAGTACGATCACATTAGTCCTGTCCTCAGGTCCCTGCACTGGCTTCCTGCACCTCAGAGAATAGACTTTAAAACAGCTCTACTTGTGTATAAGTCTCTCCATGGCCTAGCACCAAAATACATCTTGGGCATGTTAGTGCTATACGAGCCACCTCGGACTGAGGACCTCAGGGACCGGCCTCCTGCTGGCGCCTGGAGCAAGACCAAACACGGGGAATTTGTATTCCAGCTCTATGGGGCAAAGGTTAATAGAATTCCCGAGGTTATGAGACAGGCCTCCACCCCGGCTGTGTTTAAATCTAAGCTAAAAACTGTTTTGTTTTCCTGTGCTGTCATAAATGACAGCACAGGAAAACTTTTTATGGAAATGATTAACTTTGAAAATGTCTGATGTTCTAATGTAAATGATTTGTGGAACTCTGTTACATCTAATGTTTTGAATGTTCTCGACACCATTGCCCCTATGAAGGCTAAAATTGTTAAAAATAAGCAGAAGGCGCCATGGAGAAATGATGATTCGGTCAGGGCACAGAAAAGGGAGTGCCGCCGGGGCCGAACGAAAATGGCGCAAGTCGAAGCTCCAGGTTCAGAGAGAGATTTACAGAGAGAAGTTGTACATGTACAACCTCATTTTATGTAGAACTAGGGAAGGATATTTTTCTGAAATAATTGGAAGCTGCAGTAACAACTCGCGTGTCCTGTTGCCACAGTAACAGATGAACAAACCCTCCAGCTCAGCTGCCGTTAGAACTCATTTCCACATCCAAGTGTAATGAGTTTGCATTATTCTTTAATGACAAAGTTCAGGGCATTAAAAATGCTATACAATTCTACAATGCAAAGAATAACCCTCAAACCACCTACACACTTAGATCTGACTCACTTTGCACCTGTAACTGACAAAACTGTCCAGGAGATCATCATCACCAGTCATCTATCTATGCTGCCTCCATGTGTGACCTCCAGATTTCTAAAGTCTGTGCTGAACAGTTTGTTAGCACCACTCACTCACATAGTTAACATGTCGCTTCAATCTGGAACATTCCCAATGTCTTTGAAAACTGCGGTCATAAAGCCTCTCCTAAAGAAGAGCAGTCTTGATGCCGCAGAACTGAGTCATTTACCGGCCCATCTCTAATCTGCCATTTTGGGGCAAAGTCCTTGAAAAGGTTGTTTACCAACAGCTCACTGATTTCCTCTTAATAAACAACTCATTTGATGTTCCAGTCAGGTTTTAGACCTCATCACAGCACTGAGACTGCTCTTGTCAAGGTGACAAATGACATCCACCTGAACACTGACGCGGGCAAAGCCTCAGTCTTAATTCTGTTAGATCTGAGTGCTGCTTTTGACACTGTCGATCATGGGATACCTCCAGAGTCTCGCTCTAAAACCTACACATCAAGTTACAAATCTGGGGGTAATAATGGACTCAGATTTGAATTTTAACAGCCACGTCAGATCAATCACAATCTTTTAGGACACGCTGCAGCAGGAGTTACAGGAGTCTAATCTAGATGTTACAAACGCATGGACAAGTTTTTCAGCATCGCTTTCAGGTCAGATTTTCTGATTTTGGCTTTATTACGCAGATGGAAATAGGCTGTTTTACAGGCTTGATTTATGTGTGCTTTGAATGAGAGCTCTTGGTCAGATAAGACTCCAAGGTTTCTTCCAGTGGAGCTGGAGGCCACACTGACGTTGTCCAGTGGGACTATCTGCTCAGATAAAGCGTCTCGTAGATGATTAGGTTCTAGTACGATGACCTCGGTTTTTTCAGGGTTCAGAAGCAGATAATTAAGTGTCATCCAGGTTTTTATATCCTTCCCCACAAGCACTAAGTCTGTCTGCTTGATCGGTCTGATCAGGTTTCATTGATAAATACAGCTGTGTGTCATCTGCAGAGCAGTGGAAGTTAATGCTATGCTTTCTGATCATGTGACCTAACGGCAGCATATAAAGAGTAAACAGAATTGGACCGAGTACTGACCCCTGTGGCACACCGCGTAGGTTACTTTAGAACAGGGTGAGGAGCTCTGGTTTACATGAGCAAACTGGTACATATCCGATAGGTAGGATTTAAACCAGCTGAGGGCGGGGCCTCTGACACCTACATCAGATTCTAACCTCTGCAGTAGAATGTTGAGGTCGATGGTGCACTGAAGTCGAATAGAACCAGGACTGAGACCAGTCCATCGTCAGCAGCTAATAACAAATCTGTGGTATTTGGGATCACGATACTTAGTTCTTCCAAATTGTTTGCCAATTTTTTACAAAATTCTATTCTATTTTTTGGAGAGCCGATCAAAAAATCTAATCAAACCCATGTCATATTTCTTAAGGCGTAGCCGTAGCAATGACACAAAACCTCCCATGTTAATCCAATAAGAAAAATCACCAAAATTACCGGAAATTCAACAAACTTTTAACTTTATACTTTTACGAGCTCCACCTAAAATTTGGTGAGACTCATCTTCAGGAGTGAGGCATCAAAACTTTTCAAAAATGTTTTTAAATCTACAGTTGCTATGCGGCAAAGCTACAAACTTTGCCCAAAATATTCAACATTTCAGCACACAATAATGCCCCAATTTGCAAAGTAAAGGGAAGAAGGCACGATATCGCCACGGATTTGGCAGTAGGTGGCATTACGGTTTGGCGTGACAGTGGCGGCGGCGAGGGCCGATCATGATGCAATATTTTTCTTTTTTTTGCAACTGAAAGGAACAGTGCACATCTGCCTCCAGTGGGAAGCCTGAATAACTATAAATAATGGCCCACTTCTGAACCTACAGTCTTTCTGAATCGTGTCTAGATTTGATATCACTGTATCTAATTATTTTGTATCTTTTTTTCCCTCGGCTTATGGAAGTATGTGAAAGCTTGTCTTGTTGGCTCTGCTCAGTCCCTCTACAGATAATGGATGGTAATATGACTTTGGTTGGATGGGACATTCTGTCGTTGGTTTTACATGCTTTCAGTTTGTCAATGGAAACATTTATTTAATATAAGGATTGTGATTACATCCATTTGTTATTGAGTTGAATGTTTGAAGTTTAAAATATCCATTTATTGTGACATATCATATTATCCAATTATTGGAAAGAACGTTTTTGATAGCGAATCATTTGAATGAGATTGTGAAACTTTGTTAGTTCTACTTGTTTTAAATAGTACGGTCATGCTCTTAACAAGTTTAAAAGAGGGAAAGTTCATATATAACCTCATTGCATTTGTTGGTTGCACTGTCTTNGAGCTCTGGTTTACATGAGCAAACTGGTACATATCCGATAGGTAGGATTTAAACCAGCTGAGGGCGGGGCCTCTGACACCTACATCAGATTCTAACCTCTGCAGTAGAATGTTGAGGTCGATGGTGCACTGAAGTCGAATAGAACCAGGACTGAGACCAGTCCATCGTCAGCAGCTAATAACAAATCTGTGGTATTTGGGATCACGATACTTAGTTCTTCCAAATTGTTTGCAATTTTTTACAAAATTCTATTCTATTTTTTGGAGAGCCGATCAAAAAATCTAATCAAACCCATGTCATATTCTTAAGGCGTAGCCGTAGCAATGACACAAACCTCCCATGTTAATCCAATAAGAAAAATCACCAAAATTACCGGAAATTCAACAAACTTTTAACTTTATACTTTTACGAGCTCCACCTAAAATTTGGTGAGACTCATCTTCAGGAGTGAGGCATCAAAACTTTTCAAAATGTTTTTAAATCTACAGTTGCTATGCGGCAAAGCTACAAACTTTGCCCAAAATATTCAACATTTCAGCACACAATAATGCCCCAATTTGCAAAGTAAAGGGAAGAAGGCACGATATCGCCACGGATTTGGCAGTAGGTGGCATTACGGTTTGGCGTGACAGTGGCGGCGGCGAGGGACCGATCATGATGCAATATTTTTCTTTTTTTTGCAACTGAAAGGAACAGTGCACATCTGCCTCCAGTGGGAAGCCTGAATAACTATAAATAATGGCCCACTTCTGAACCTACAGTCTTTCTGAATCGTGTCTAGATTTGATATCACTGTATCTAATTATTTTGTATCTTTTTTTCCCTCGGCTTATGGAAGTATGTGAAAGCTTGTCTTGTTGGCTCTGCTCAGTCCCTCTACAGATAATGGATGGTAATATGACTTTGGTTGGATGGGACATTCTGTCGTTGGTTTTACATGCTTTCAGTTTGTCAATGGAAACATTTATTTAATATAAGGATTGTGATTACATCCATTTGTTATTGAGTTAAATGTTTGAAGTTTAAAATATCCACTTATTGTGACATATCATATTATCCAATTATTGGAAAGAACGTTTTTGATAGCGAATCATTTGAATGAGATTGTGAAACTTTGTTAGTTCTACTTGTTTTAAATTAGTACGGTCATGCTCTTAACAAGTTTAAAAGGGGAAAGTTCATATATAACCTCATTGCATTTGTTGGTTGCACTGTCTTTGTGAGAGGTTATTGCTCTGGTGGGATGAGCAGTGCTGTTCGTTTTAGAAGTTAGATTTTTTTGTGTGGGTTTTGATAGAACTGTATGTGGATTAAGACTCTGCAAATGAAGTGAATAGAATAATCTTTTTAATGTCTTGAAGTCTACAGCCAATTCTTTGTCAGAAAAAACACGTTTGGAGCAGGGTTTAAACTTTATACAAAGAATTTGCATTTGTGTTAAATGGCAAGAATTGGAAGTATGTGTAGTTTATTTTTATCAAATTAAGATTGAAACCCATTTATTTTTACTTCAGCCAACATTAAATACAACACTGAGGTAATTGCAAATTATATTTTTTGTCTTATCGCTCATCCATTATGTATGACTGAACTTGGTCAATCTTTTCGTTATTTTAGTCAGTACTAAATTCAGTCTTTTACATCATCGTATTTATGTGTAAAATGTTATTCTAATGTTAGATATGTTTGTTTGTTGAAAATATCAATCACTGTATTGGTAACTCAAAAACTATTAGGGTTTCAGTGAATGGTAACAAGCACCACTTGTTTTACATACACCTTTTCTTTATTTTGTAATCAGTCAGTGGTTGCAGGCATTTTAAAGAAAACTGTTCGTTTGGCTTGAACTGTAACAAGTCCCTTCAACATAACTCATTTCTTTGTCTTTTTCTTCACATTGGTTTTATCTTGCAACATGTCAAATGTCAGTAAATTCACTCACTTCACCTTGTCAGCGTACATGGACCTGGGCGTGTTTCGATACCTGGTCTTCCTGCTGCTGCTGGTGCTTTACGTGCTGATTTTAGGCTCTAACCTGCTGCTCATAACGGTGATCGCTGTGAATCGCACTTTGGCCGAGCCCATGTACTTGTTCATGTGCAGCCTTTTTCTGAGTGAACTGTACGGCGCCACCATGTTGTTTCCGATGCTGCTCCACCACGTGCTGTGGCAGCTCCACGAAATCTCAATTTCCTTCTGTTTTCTTCAGATCTTCTGCCTTCATTCCTACAGCACAATCGAGTACCTCAACCTCGCTGTTTTTGTCGTACGACCGCTACATTGCCATCTGCTTTCCGCTGCAGTACCACAGCCACATGAGCAGGAGCAGAATAATTAAACTTATTCTCGTTGCATGGCTTTTTGGATTTTAATAACCGTTGTTCAGACTTTATCTATCACCTCATCTCTAAAGCTATGTAATAATGTAATTCCTAAAGTGTACTGTGACAACTTCTCTGTTGTACGTATGGCCTGTTCTGATATTTCCATTATAAATATCCATGGATTAATCTTTTCATTGGTTTTCCTTGCTGTTCTATTCATATCCATCATCTTCACCTATGTGCGCATCCTCACAGTGTGTTTCTCCGGATCCAAGTCACTGCGGCAGAAGGCTCTGAGCACTTGTCTGCCTCACCTGGTCACCATTACTAACTTCACCGTTGGGGGAAGCTTCGAGCTGGTGCAGAGCCGGTTCAACATGAGTGGCGTGCCCATGGCCTTGAGGGTGTTCCTGTCTCTCTACTGCATCAGCAGCCAGCCCCTGCTCAGCCCGCTCATTTACGGATTCAACATCACCAAGTTACAATCGATGTGCAAGACGCTGCTGCTCGCCCGGCTGCGCAGGGTCTAATGTCACAATGCATATGCATAATCCAAAGAAAAATGTCTAGGGTATGTAAGCTTTTCGTTTCATGCAGCTAAAATCTGGAACAGTCTTCCTGAAGATGTGAGACGGGCCTCTACTCTGACAATGTTCAAATCGAGGCTCAAAACAGTTCTGTTTAGCTGTGCATGTAACATTTTTATCTACACTATTTTCTTTGAATGTAAATGTTAATATGTTTTTATTAATGTGGAGAGGGACTGAATAATGCAATGTGAAAACATGTATAGTCCAAATAAACAACAAAAACCAATGCATCAGTGCATAATACATAATAAATATATAAAGAAAGCGGTTTTATCTGGGATTATTGAACCGTTTCAGGTTAAACTGAGAATCATTTCTTTTGATAATTTTGGTAACATTTGAAGTGTAAAGGAGCAGCTAAACTATGCTTAATGTAATATGACTCTGGCAATTTGAACAAAGCTCCTGCTCCTTCTTACAGGGAACTGTGATATCAAGTACCTGAGATTTTAGGGACAGATTTTAGGGACTGCAAATTGTTGCATCCACAATAGGCTGGTTCTCTGGAAAGGATCGGTACAGCCCAAAAGTCCACTGTGAATGTTATTGGCATGTGGAAGGGGTCCAAAGCAGACTCTGCGAAGTCTTAGTTTCCAAAGTGTTCATGCTCGTTCTGGCTTCCGAAGTGCAGTAGCTAAAGAGGAGCTACAAGGGAGGCCATACAAACTTTACAACAAACACTGTTAGTCCTGAACGTGTCATTTAGCTTTCATAATCCTGTGCAATACTGCTATACTCCTGTGCAATACTGTGACACAATGTCAATCATCCCTGGTGCAATATTTTCTGTCCATATGACAGCTGTAAATAAAAGTGTTATTATTATTATATTATTAAGATTATAAGAGTTTTCTTTTTTCTAAATGATCTGTTTTTATTATTATACTGTGCATAATCTGTTTCTGTACCCTTTGTTGCAACACAATTTCCCCATTGTGGGACAAATAAAGGTGATCTTATCTTATCTTATTATACACCAGGGTCTTTTTTATGTGTGCCAACGTACAAAATGGGGTCCAAACGTGACATACTTGACATTCCACGGTAAATTTGGGATTTATAAAAAGACAAGTTGTCGTGGGATTGTGCAGTTGTCTGCAAACTCTGCAACTTGTGTACAGTTTTCAGAGAAGAGAAGGTGATCTGCATTCAGCGAGAAGGAGGAAGAAGTTTGAGGATGTTTGTGTTTCTTATGCTATATAGAGCCCTTTACTTTATATTTGCAAGAAATATAAAATAATATCGTATTATTTATGTAATCATAACTGCTCGTAAGTAGGTAAAAGAGTCATTTGTATTACTGTCATAACCACCCGCGTGCACCTGCAGGAACGAGGCATTGGCTCATTTTGGCTCATCTAACCCATTTGATGGAAGGAGAAGATGGACATAAAGTTTTATCTAAAGCAATCACTCAAAAATGCTGCTGTTGTACATACAGACCATCACTGAAGCTCCGCCTCCATAACTCCACCCACGCACCCTCTCCGAAAACCTCTCCTTCACACAGCGAGGGTGGATCAGTCTGTCACTGAAGCTGCTCTCCAGAGCGGACAGAGTGTCCTGCAGGGGGCGAGACTCATGATCCAGCATAGACGTGAGTTTAGCCAGGACCCTTCTGTCCCCCACCTCCTGCACCGAGTCCAGAGCACAGCCCAGGACGGAGCTGGACTTCTTGATGGATTTGTCCAGCTTCTTCCTCTCCCTCTCTGTGATGCTGCTGCTCCAGCAGACCACACCGTACAGGAGGGCTGATGCCACCACCGAGTCGTAGAAGGTCCTCGCTTACTATCGCTTACTAACTCCCAAACCTCTTTGGGAAAAAGTAGAAACCTGTAGGAGTTCCACAGTGAAGGAGAGATCCGACTCCCTCAGACGGACAGGCGGACGCGCCTCAATTTGCAGATTGAAGGTGGAGCTGGACCCACTCAGGAGGAGAACCAGTTCTTCAAGGCTGAGGAAGAACCGTTCATATGGAGTAGAGACCGTTTCTCCAGGCAGATGAGGGGCATCTGAATCCACAGGACATGAATGTGCGTGCTCCACTCCCGTTGGGGAAGTGGAAGTAAAAGAAGGAAAAGCGATAAACAAATTGCAAGTGAAATTAATATATTAAATATTTTTGATAGAAAAGTAGTAAGAAGCAGAGGATAGTGCTCAAGCTGCCATACTTCCCCCAGTATAGTTGCTCATAGGTTTTATTTCTGTTCCTAACTGGCCTGACCATAAGCGATTTCAAAGAGGAACGTTTGAAGTCTGGTCTTAAATGAAGAGACTGTGTCGGAGACTGTGTCGGCCTCTTTAACATGGACAGGAGCTGATTCCACAACACAGGAGCTTGGTAGCTAAACGCTCTACCTCCTACTGTTCTTTTAGAGACCCTTGGGACCCCAGAAGTCTCGCATTTTGAGAGCGAAGTGCTCTGTTTGGATGATAAGGTCCTATAGCTTCTTTGAAGTAGGATGGGGCGTGATCATTTAAGATAAGATCACCTTTATTTTTCCCACAATGGTGAAATTCCAGTGTTGCCAAAAAAGGGTACAGAAACAGGTTAGGCACAGTATGATAAGAAAAGATAACTTAGAAAAAGAAAGCTTTTATAAAAACACTTATAAAAAACTCTTATAAAAATAGATAAACTTAGAAAAAAAGAAAACTCTAACAATCTTAATAATAATAACACTCTTAATTACAGCTGTCATATGGACAGAAAATATTGCACCAGGGATGATTGACGTTGTCTCACAGTATATCACAGGAGTGTAACAGTATTGCACAGGGGTAAAGTCTGACAGCAGCAGAAGGAAAGACCTGCGAAACCTCTGCTTCACACAGCGAGGGTGGATCAATCTGTCACTGAATCTGCTCTCCAGAACGGACAGAGTGTCCTGCAGGGGGTGAGACTCATGGTCCAGCATAGATGTGAGTTTAGCCAGGACCCTTCTGTCCCTCATAGAGTGGCGTCTGCGGAAGTCCACCACCATCCCCTTGGTCTTCCCCGCGTTGATGAGGAGGTGGTGGTTCTGCTGACACCAGTCCACAAAGTCCTCTGTACGCCGCATCGTCATCGCCCGTGATGAGTCCAATGATGACAGAGTCAGAGAACTTCTGCAGGACACAGCTGTCCGTGTCGTGTCTGAGGTCTGCAGTGTAGAGGGTGAAGAGAAAGGGTGCGAGGACGGTGCCCTGGGGTGCTCCCCACACTGCAGGTCCACAAAGTCCCGGGCTCTCACAAACACTGGTCGGTTTTTGATCACTCCGTCAGGTCGTAGTCACACCAGCCGTCCGCCCCCTCAGGAGCAGCGCTGGATGGGTGTTGAAGGCGCTGGAGAGATGAAAAAAATGAGTCGATCATCACAGCGCTGCCAGGCTTCTCCAGGTGAGAAAGAGAAGCAGTGCAGCAGGGAGATGACGGGTTCCTCCACTGCGATGCCAGGCCGTATGCAAACTGCGGTTCAATTCAATTCAATTCAATTTATTTTTGTAACGCCCAAAATCACAACAGTAGTTGCCTCGAGGGCTTACAGTAGAAAACAAAATAAGCAGTGGGTCTATGGCTGAGCAGCACGGGTGGACGGAGTGTCAGTACAGCCTGGTCCAGTGTTCCAGCGCCCTAGATAGGCTTCATGTGTTACGTACGTCTCACAGATGGCTCGTGAGAGCACTGGCGTGAAGCTGTTGAGGTCTTTGGCGCGCCGTGTCTTGGGCACTGGTACCACACAGGAGTCTTACAGACCTGTGGGACCATCCTCACTTCAGGCTCATGTTGAAGACATGCTCCATAACGCCACCACAGTTCATCTGCGCAGGATTTAAGGAGCCTGGAGCTGATGCTGTCTGGTCCTGCTGCCTTCCTTGTTTAATCCTCTTCATCTCTCTTCTCACCTGTGCTGCTGTGACAGCAAGTGGTTGGCAGGGGGACTGTGTGCTGGGGGATGGGTGAGTCCAGGTGGAGTGGTGAGCTGAAAGGCCGAAGCAGAGGTGTGAAGAGGAACGGGTGTGGCCACTGTCCAATTTGGTGGTGAGAGCATGCAGCTTGCAGGAGGGGAGGGCGGTGATTGATCAAATCTCAGGACGTGACAGTTTAGTTCATTCATCCACTGTAAATCCCCCGCATCTAAACAGGAGGGATTTTTCTGCTAAAGCAGTCCACCTCTTCACCACACGAGGGCACCACAGGCTGCCTGTGCACAATGGTTCATACACAGGCCGCAGATGTACAGATTGTGGTCAGAGTTACCCAGGGGGGGAGGGGGATGAAGATTAAGCCTCCTTGGTGTTGCAAAGAACATGTTCCAGTATTTCTTGTCTCTGGTGGGCAGGTGACTATACTCACCAGAGACTAGGAAGAGAGCCTGTGGGTGCTGCTGTGCAGTGAAGAGCAGTGTTTCACAAGGCAAGGCAAGTTTATTTGTAGAGCACAATTCGTACACAAGGCAATTTCAAAGTGTCTTCACACAACAGGAAAAAATGCATTAATATCACAGACATAGTTCAAGACATAAAAGAGAAGAGTGCAAAGAAAAGCATTTCAGTCATATGCACAGCCAAACAAAACACGTTTTTAGCTTAGGATTTGAACATTGCCAGAGTAGAAGCTGTCTCACATCCTCAGGAAGACTGTTCCAGATTTTAGCTGCATAAAACTGAAACGCAGATTCCCATGTTTAGTCCTGACTCTGGGCACCAGCAGGAGGCCGGTCCCTGAGGTCCTCCAGAGTCCGAGATGGTTCATATGGCACTAACATGTCCGAGATGTACTTTGGTGCTAGGCCATGGAGAGACTTGTATACAAGCAGAGCTGCTTTGAAGTCTATTCTCTGAGCCACAGGGGCCAGTGCAGAGACCTGAGCACAGGACTAATGTGATCGTACTTCCTGGTTCTAGTCAGGACCCGGAGCAGCAGCGTTCTGGATGTACTGCAGCTGTTTTACAGCTCGTTTGGAGAGGCCAGTGAGCAGGCCGTTACAGTAGTCTAATCTACTAGAGACAAACGCATGGATAAGTCTCTCCAGGTCTGGTTTAGACACTATACTTTTGATTTTGGCAATGTTTTATTAGATGGTGTAAAAAGCTGCTGATGTTATTGATCTGACGTGGCTGTTAAAATTCAAGTCTGAGTCCATTATTACCCCCCAGATTTCTAACTTGATTTGTAGGTTTTAGAGCGAGACTCTGGAGGTGACAGTTAACACTTTCTTTGTTTCTGTGGGCCAAAGACGATGATTTCAGTCTTGTCTGAGTTCAGCTGGAGAAAGTTGTTTTGCATCCACACACTGATCTGTTGGATGCAGTGACAGAGTGAATCCACTGGTCCATATTCACCTGCCGTCAGTGAAACATAGATCTGAAGTGTCGTCTGCATAATTGTGATTGAGACACATTCTCGCTGCGTATCAACTGACCTAACGGCAGCATGTAGAGGTTGAACAGAAGGGGTCCCAGTATTGACCCTTGGGGCACCCCACAGGTCAGGGGCATCTGGTCTGAGACACAGTTACCAATTTCGACAAAGAACTTCCTGTCTTCAGATAGGACTTTAACCAGTTTAGCGCAGTGCCAGTGATCCCACCCAGTCCTCTAGTCTCTGTAAGAGCGTCCCGAATGATCGACAGTGTCAAAAGCAGCACTCAGATCTACGACGAATTAAAGACTGAGGCTTTGCACGCGTCAGTGTTCAGGTGGATGTCATTTGTCACCTTGACAAAAGCAGTTCTCATTGTTTGTGATGAGTCTAAAACCTCCGACACCGGTGTAATGCTTCTTTCTTTTAGTTATCCTGTTAGTAATCTTTTAGGGCACGCTGCAACAGGAGTTACAGTAGTCAATCTAGATGTTACAAACGCGATGGACAAGTTTTTCAGATCGCTTTTAGGCCAGATTTTTCTGATTTTGGCTATATTACGCAGATGGAAATAGGCTGTTTTACAGGCTTGATTATGTGTGCTTGAATGAGAGCTCTTTGTTCAAATAAGACTCCAAAGTTTCTTCCAGTGGAGCTGGAGGGCCACACTGAGAGTTGTCCAGTGTGACTATCTGCTCGATAAAGCGTCTCGTAGATGATTAGGCGTAGTACAGATGACCTCGGTTTTTTTCAGGGTTAGAAGCAGATAATTAAGTTTTTTTATATCCTTCAACACAAGTACTAAGTCTGTCTGCTTTGATCATCTGATCGGGTTTCATTGATAAATACATTCCTAACGGCAGCATATAACGAGTAAAGAGAATTGGACAAGTACTTAACCCTGTGAGCACCGTAGGTTACTTTGAACAGGGTGAGGTGCTCTGGTTTACATTAACAAACTGGTACCTAATCCGATAGATAGGATTTAAACCAGCTGAGGGCGGGGCCTCTGACACCTACACTCATGTCTAATCTCTTGCAGTAGATGTTGTGGTCGATGGTGTCAAACGCTGCACTGAGGTCCAAAGAACCAGGATTGAGACCAGTCCATCGTCAGCAGCTAATAACAAATCATGTGTGACTTTAACTAGTGCAGTTTCAGTGTGTGGGGCTCTGGACCCTGACTGGAAAATTCGAATAGTATTGTCCTGTAGGTGGCGACAAAACTGTTTAAACTACAACTCTTTCAAGGATTTTAGAGACAAAGGTGATTTGAAATAATCTGTAGTTTATCAACTGGTCAGGATCAAGATGAGGCTTTTTCAGAAAGCGTAATGACTGCATGTTTGAAGGACTGTGGACATCACCACTTTTTAGTGAAGTATTTATTATATTAAGAATAGAATCATATAATTAGGGGGAGAATGTCTTTGAGGAGTCTGCTTGGAATCGGGTCTAAACAAGATGACGTTTTAGAGGACATAATGGCTGAAGTTCTCTCTGCTTGATCAACAGCAGTGAACTTTCTAGTGTTACTGATGGATTTCTATGGGACATAGTTTTACAGCTTGGGCTTGTTCAGGGCCAATAGTGGGAGGAGTTTCATTCTAATTATCTCTGATTGTTTTTATTTTATTGTTAAAAAATAGAAGAAAATCATCAGAGCTGAGAGTAGCTGGGAGTGACGGCTCTACTGCGCTGTGACAGTTTGTTAGCCTGGCTACAGGCTAAAAAAATCTAGTGTTATTTTTGTTGACTTCTATTAAATTTTGAAATAGTATCTGGTTTTGGCCTTACCGCAGAGCCTGCTTATAGGACAGTAGGCAGATTTGATGATGTTCTATCATCTTGGATGTTCTATCCAAGATGGTGCCGCAGGATGGCGCCCTGGTGTTTAGGTGAACTTTGTTTTCGTGTGTCTGCGTGCAATCACACTCGAAAAGAGACAGGCGAGCTTGGGACATATGTCTATGGACACGGGATTCTGGGACATTACCAAGTCCCTATGAACATTGTTTATTCTGTTTTTATTCTGTTCTCGAGACAACTACTTTTGTGATTTTGGGTGTTACAAAAATAAATTGAAGTTCCTACGTTTGTGAATTTTGTTAATTGACAATGGCAATAAACCTTTTCAGATTCTGATTTCTAACTTCATCGTTGGGGGAAGCTTTGAGCTGGTGCAGAGGCGGTTAAACATGAGTGCTGGGCCCATAGCCTTGAGGGTATTCCTGTCCGTCTACTGCATCATCAGCTAGTCCCTACTTATTTACGGATTCAACCTCTCCAAGCTACGGTTGTTGTGCAAGGGGCTGCTGCTCGCCCGGCTGCACAGGTTATTTTAACACTGTTGCTGTAGAATGCATATATACAATATCACAAAAGTATAGAACTGTAGCCTGGATGAACTGTTTACCAATTAAGAGGAAAAACATGTTTTATTTCTAAAGAAGAACGACAATCTGGCTTTAAGATTATTGGTCATCTCTTGTACGTTTGTTGGACGAGAGTTTATCATCGATCCAGATGACCAAATATTTGTAATGGCGTACTAATCACATGACCATCCATTGTGAGAACACTCACAGTCACTAGAGTGTCTTTTGGAGAACAGCATACATTTGTTTCTATTTGAATTCATTAACAATTTTAAATGAACAGTTTTGTTGGATGGAGTGAAAATCTTCTTGAGTGATTCAAAATAGTAATCACTTGTGCAGCAGGAGGCGCTCTAGCATACAGAATTGCATCATCTGCATCCTTGTTGTGCACCTTCCGCCCTTCCGCCAACCAAAAAATCGAATAGCACTGCATTACATCATTACATAGAAGCATCGAGGCCATTGGTTACTAAAGCCGTTTTAGAAAGACTTGGCATTAAGCCCCTGATTTCTTTTTGATTAGAATATAGTCTGATTATATTTACAGTAACATTTGTTATAGGACATATGTCGAAATATGATTTGGCATAAAATGTTACGATTTGGTGGAATATGATCTGTGCACACACCCACAAAATGTCCCGTTAAGGGCAGGCCGGTGCATGCATTTACAGAGTTATGCATGTACTCACAGAACTATAGCAACAGGCAGAGAAAAGGTGCAACCATAAGAATAAGACTGAAGCGTGAACAAAGTCTGTGTGCCCCGTGTAATGTCCACAACTGATTGGGGAAGCCACAGACTTAGAAAGTTCCCACACACTACTGTGAGTCCGTGGTCAAGCACCGGACTGCCTGTACCTGGGAGAACCCCCATGTAGTGCCAGGCCCACCAGGCCCAAAACCAGCGACTGTTGTCTCCGCTGTCAAGAGAAACTTAACTACCACAAAACTGCCTGATCCTCTGTAGCAGGGGTCACATGAGGGGTTTAGTAGAACCACAGGCCGAAAGTGCGTCCACTCCAAGAGAAGACCTTTTCACAGATCTAAGCATGAACCAGAGGACAACAATTTTAATTTTTACATGTGTAGCCATTGGAATTGTATTTGGAAGCACTTTACAATACAGCTAGGTTAAGTTTTTTTCTAAAGTTAATGTAAAGTACATTTAATTTTACCCTGTTTTAGTAACTAGAGCACATGGTTGAATGTCCCATATCTGGGGCAAAACTGATTTTACTTTATTACATGAAAAATGGGTTTACAGTCCCTTCAATCATGAACATGGCCTATTTTAGTGTTGGCTCACGTTCAGAACTCCTTGGGAGTACGTGGAAAGTCAAATATTCTTCTTTTTTAAGTTTAGGAACCACTTAAAAGCCACTTTGCATATCCAGAGGGAGCCGGTGAGGGTATAAAGCTCTTTAGCCAGGGCTCAGTGCTGGAGGACATCAACGATCACAACTGCTGTTGTCTATGGACCTCAAGCCCTCCCCACATTGTGAGATCTCAGCAGTATGAACCCAAACTCCTCCCACGTCTCATTTTTCTCCCTCACTGCCTACTTCCACCTTGGGCCCTTGCGTTACCTTGTCTTTGCCGTCCTTTTGATCTTGTATGTTTTGATGCTTGTGTCCAATGCGCTTCTTGTGGCTGTCATTTATCTGAACCGAAGTCTTCATGAGCCTATGTTTGTGTTTATGTGCAATCTGTTCTGTAATGGTATCCTTGGCAGCTCCATCATGTTCCCGTTTCTTTTACATCAAATCATCCAAGACGAACACATAATTCCAAGCGGATTCTGCTACTTCCAGACCTTTGCCATACATGTGTATGGGATCGTGGAATACTTCACATTGTCTGTGATGTCATATGATCGATATTTGGCAATTTGTGCTCCGCTGCAGTACAACACTCAGATGATCAGAAACAAAATGATTGCAATGTTGGGGATGCCATGGTTGTACGGTTGTTTCATCTGCCTCATTATGATCATGCTAAGTTCGTCTCAGCGTCTTTGTGGAAATGCCATCCATAAAGTTTATTGTGACAACTTTCCCATTATCAAACTGGCTTGTTCCGACACTTCAACAATAAATGCTTATGGACTTGTGATTTCCGTGATCAACATCTTCTCCCCACTGCTGCTTATCCTTGTCACATACATGCGCATTCTCCGTGTGTGTTTTTCCGGCAGCGTGCAAACGCGTCACAAGGCCTTGTCCACGTGCGTGCCTCACCTTACATCTCTGTTGAACTTTGGCATTGGTGCAGCATTTGAGATCATCCAGTACAGGTTTAACATGAGTTATGTGCCTGAATATGTGCGTATTTTTGTCTCTCTTTATTTTTTGTTGGTCCAGCCTCTTTTAGACCCCTTTGTGTACGGACTTAACATATCCAAGATCAGAATTCTCTGCAAAAGTCTGTTTGTTCCAACTATGATTCTATAATGAATGTAAATCATAATAGAAGAGTTGTTGTGGTAACTGGGATTTCCCCCCATTTCACACAAGCAAAAATGCCTTTGAACCAACTCAAAAGAAAATGATGTGTAACATTTCAGTTTAAGTTTCACTGTTGTGTCACAAACCTGTGAAACTATTATACCAACTGTATGTTTGAAAGAACCTTGACCGTCCTATTGTTTTGTGTGATGTGAATAAATGAAAGCATTTTGTGTCATGTCAATATTAGATGTCTTTGTCTTGGACTCATTTATTTATTATTCATATATTTAAAACAAGGACAGCGCACCGATAACACTCATCTCAAAGAGAAAAGATGCTCTGTACCAGATTTCGCTAAAAGCTCATTTCCATCTGTAGTTCTTGGACAGAAAAATGACATCAAAATTCAATTCAATTTATTTTCTAACGCCCAAAATCCCAACAGGAGTGATTGATTTGAGCCCTATTTACACTTCAGCCCCCCCCTCCTAAAATTGAATAATTCCTTTTTCATCATTAATAATAGGCTCACCTCCTAATATACAATTGTACATTTCAAAAATCATCTTTAGCAATACTTCTTAAAATACAGTCATACAATTCAATACTATGAATAGTTAGAGATTGTTGGTTGTTTTTTGTTACCATCATTTAATTGATTTAAGAATCAATTCAATCCCACCCTGCAGACAGACTGTTCTCCTTCCTCTTCTTCAGGTGCCCCCGGACAAGGACTAGCAGACTGAGGAACAGTTTCTTCCCCCGAGCTGTGTCCCTATTGAACTCTGCCCCATGCCGATGCCAATCCGCTTTATATTCTCTTAATTGTTACAATTATAATCCATTATTTTAAATGTTTCAATATCAAACGTGTATTACTGCAGAGTCAAATGTATTGTTGGAGATTATTATTGCAATAAATGCTATGCTATTAGCCTACTTAAGTTTTTATATTACATTTTATATATATGAATTAATCATGCCAAATTCCTTGACTAAGGTAAATAATAGATAATAATATTATACACAGTATTTAGAAACTTCCTGACATACACAAGCCTAAAAGTGGAACGCTCGCTCTTTGATTGTGGATTTCTCCACTTGCTCTGAGCAAGTCTGGAATCTCTACAACTAAATCCTGTTTTTTGACTTGAGTGTATTTTAGACATGAAACATTTGTACATGAGATACGATATACTATTTGGTGTATTTTGGGATCTATCAAAACGAGAAAAAATATGTCATTTTGATTTGAAGGACTTATTTGGGGGGGTTTTGACCCTCTCACATAATCCTTGTGCGGCAGCATGATGTGGTTAAACGTGATGACCAGGCCGTAAAGGTGAATGTCTTTATGGCGCGTCTTCACTGTACACTTTGTCGATTATGATATACTGTAGGTATCGGATTGATCTTACGATACTTGACACTGTGTTACTCGGTATTGGATTGAACAATCACTGGTTTGTTCAAATGTTACTTTTAAAGTAGAACAAAACAACGTTGGCACTAGAGCTCCACTTGTGAGAATACATTATAAAGGAAGTTTTTTTTTATTGAAATAAGATCATTACAATTACATACAAAACATTTTGTTTCGGAGAGGCTGGTTTTCCCTTCAGAGACAGTAGGGGACGACGACAGGCAATTCAAACTTCCTTAAAATACATATTTAACCAATACAGGGACTTACAAAGGCGTTTAGCTCTACTTTCATTATTTGTTATTTTAATTATTATCACAAAAAACATTGGTACCATAAATCTATTTGCCTAAGTGTAATAAACAAGAACTACAAGCTTAAAATATGGAGAAGAGGGAATTATTTCTTGCATTTATCCAGGAACAGTTTACTTAAAGCTGATCTTGCGTCCGAACAGCAGACTCTTGCACATAAATCGAATTTTCGTCAAGGCAAAGCCGTAGATTAACGGGTTGAGGAGTGGCGGACACATGAAAAAGTACAGGGACATTAAGATGTGCAACACATTGGGGACGTGAAGCATGTCGAATCGTGCCTGAAGGATTTCAAAACTGAGTCCAATGGAGTAATTTAAGAGCGAGGCGACATGGGGAGCGCAGGTATTGAAGGCTTTGCGGCGCGTTTCTTTTGACCCTTTCACGCACACTTTGAGAATCCTTGTGTAGGCTGTGAGAATGCAGATGAGTGGCAGCATGATGTGGTTAAACGTGAGGACCAGGTTGTAAAGATTAATGGCAGAAGTGTCGGAGCACGCCAGCTTCACCACCGAGAAGCTGCCACAGTACACTCTGTGGATCACGTTTCCGCAAAGTCTCAAAGTCGATAACAAAAACAGCATCACACCACAAATGGCAAAGGAATAGCACCACGGGACGGCGATGAGTACGGCCAGCCTGAGCTTACACATGTGCACTTTGTAGTGTAACGGGCGGCATATTGCTACGTAACGGTCGTACGACAACACAACCAAGCTCAGATACTCTACCAGACCGTACGTGTGCAATGTGTAGATCTGCAGGTAGCAAGGCAAGGGGGCAACCACGTGGACACTCCGCAGAATGTGGAGCAGCAGAAACGGGAACAGCGTCGTGCTGCCATAGATGTCGTTCAGGAACAACATGCAGAGAAACACGTACATGGGCTCGTGGAGACTTCGGTTCAGACAGATGATGACGATGAGGAGAAGGTTGGAGACCAGTGTGAAGACGTACAGCAGCAGCGTAACCAGGAAGAAGGGATATTTGAGCAAGCCCACGTCAAAATATGCCGACAGAGTTAAGTGGAAGATGTGACTTGAGTTCGACATGGTCTCTGGACGAAGATTACTACTCATTGTCAAACATCCAAACTTTTAACAGACTTACATAAGATACTCTGTCTTACTTTCTCACTGCAAGTTAAGAAACCACAATAAACTAAATGTACAAAAAGTCATTTCCATTGTAAGTTAAATGTACTTCAATAAAGAAATAGAAAACAACTCTACATACACAATCTTTTCTGTATTTTTGTATGTATTCTGTATTCATGTGTAAAATTGAAAAGCATTCTTATATTAAAATCGGTCCACAATTTTAAAGATTTCAGAAGTTTTTCACAAAATAAGTACAATTATAGAAGAGAGTTTGAAGACAACAAAATACAACAAAATGATTCGTTTGGAATTGGTTTAAAGATGAAGATTTCACCTCACATTTCATCCTCTCAATGTCTTATCTTTTGATGGAATGACACATTAATAATCGACTCAAATCTCTTTCAAATATTATGGTACACAAATTTCAAAAGTAAACCATGAGCCAAAATGTAACTAAAAGAATATAATGGGATTCAAGAACAGGTTTTCAAATGTACAGATTGATGCAAAAATCAGCACAATTGATATTAATAATTACATTAAGCACAGAAAAATACTTTACAGAAAAAGTTTTAGTGACGTACATTCAATTTCTGAAAATGGACCAAAACTATATATGAAAGAAATCCTTGGTTCACAATGTGTATCTATTGTCAATATAATAATATCAGTATACAGATATCAAACTATAGATCACAGGTTTTATAATCATTTAAAAGCACAGATGAGATTTAAAGTAAAGATTAAACAGGTATTTCACATTGACATAACAAAGCATTCACGTGTAATTACATAATATAGACATGTAAGTAATAAGATTCTAATTATACACAATCTTCACACATGCAACAGCCAAATCAAAACAATCAAATAGACACCTTAGATATATTTTGTCAATAAATGTCTTTCATTCATCCACAATGCAAAACATGAATGACTGTGCACAAACAAAGAACAAAAGAAAAAAAGATTACAAATGCAAATCTCTTAGAAGAAAATAGCGGTGCACATGTTTTATAATCAAGCTGGTTAAAAATTCCACATTTGCTTGTTAGAATGGTAATATAGCTGATAAATAAAAGTATTTACCCGCGGCAGGAAAATGCAGGTAACCAGAGCAATGCATGCAGAGTGTATACAATTCAGGGTTACACTGAATACAAATGGAACCTGAAGAATGAACCACAAACATGTGCAAATAATGGGACGTAAATTTGTTAACCCATTTGAAGGGAAAAAATAAATGTTTTTTTTTTTTGAGAAAAAATCGATTCGAAATAACATCTTCAGAGAATCGTGTGTCAAGAGACACAGACTGTGTGTTACTGCTGCAGAGCTCAGAGAGAGTCTGACCTTCCTCTCACTTTATACCCACCTCACACTCAGGGAGGGACTGAGTCATTTTACTCCAGTACGTCATGGATTTGTTATGAAGTAAATATGTTTTTAAGATTCTCTGGTACAGTAAACTCCTTGAATTAAGGAAAAAACTGTTGAAAATCTTCACATTTGTCTAAACCTGGCACACATTGTGGGTGTTTTATGTGCATTGTGACAAAAAGAACACAACTAGCACAGGACATATGCAGAAAGAAAATCACACATCGAATTCGAACATCGAATGATGGTCCCACCTCAAAGTCGGTTAAATTTGTCTAGTTCCAAACTGAGTCCGAATGTGATTTTTTCCATTTTGTGTATTTCCATAATTTCAGTCCAGACCTTGATTTTAGTTGCAGATTGTGTCATTCATTCTTTTTTATGGCCTTTTTCCTGCCACCAAAAGTATGCTCCATGTCCAATGATTGTGTCCATGGCAGGAGTTTTAAGGCCCAAATACATAGTTCTCAATCGCAGTCTGCAGCTCTTTGTTGATTTCAGTCCAATATTTCTGAGCAACAGGACTGCCCCAAAATATGTGATAGTAGTTTGCCTCCTGGTGCCACAGTTTCTCCAACTGTGAATAATGAGCACTTTGACATAGTGTTATGAAAAAACCTCCACTGGGATGTATTATATTTTCCCACTCTTCATCCGTCAAAAGAAGACTAACTTCTGTTTCCCATTTATTTTTAATATATTTACTAGATAATTTGCCCAGATTAGAAATGCGCTGACATCATTTAGATATTATTCCACTTGAAAGTTCTGATTTATAACCCTTGATAAAAAAAATTCAGTCAGAGGGTTATAATGGTAATTACTTTGTATAATTTGTTGGTTATAATAGCTCCTTATTTGTAAAAAACTATAAAAGTAGTTTCTCCAAGTCAAAGGATTCTTTCAACATATCAAAGCTTTTCATGTGATTCTCTTTTACAATCTGGTGATAAACCTTTTTACCTTTTGTAATCCAGACCTTGAATCTCAGGTCAGTTCTATTCGGTACAAAACCTTGGTCATAGACCAACCAGTTTAAGATTTGAACATCTTTGTTTAGTTTGTATGTTTTGATCAGCTCCTTCCATGTCGTAAGCACAGATTTTACCCAGGGATTCTTAACTTCCTCCAGTTTCAACCCTAGTTTCAAGCCTTTGATTTAGACTGAAGTCTGGGATCAGAGTAAATTTTTTCGAGATCTTACTTTATAGTGGAGAAAAGAGGAGTATCGTTTTTTCTCTAAGGTCGTTGATAGTTCTTTATGGAGGACCACACCCAAATATTTAAGTGATTCCGTTAGCCATTTAAATGGGTAAATGAGAATCGCCCCAATCATCCTTTTATTTCACCTACTGCTGAATCCTTGGCGATATCGCACCTTCTCCTCCTCTTTTCTTTCCAAATAGGGGCATTATTGTGTACGGACATTTCAATATTCTGGGCAAAGTTTGTGGCTTTGCCGCAGAGAGACCCTAATACCTCCTAACGCCCAAGGAGGAGTTTGTAAAAGTAAGAAATTAAAACATGTTCAAATTTCAGAGATTTGCCGCTTTTCCCACTAGAATAACATCAGAGGTTACTGTCATTGCTACGGCAAAATACGGTGTAGGTCTGATTGGATTTTTTTTATTGGCAAACGTTTTAAAAACGTAGGAAGAAAAAGATATTGTGGTTCCCATTCAAAAAGCAATATCTTTTAAATGATTGGCAAAATACTGTGGCACTTAGAATAAAAAATGAATAACTTTGATGCGCCACTCCTGAAGCTAATTTTACGTTAAACAGGCTACCGCCCTATGATGATATCAAAGAATGGCACCCTCTTTACCCTAAAGCAGTGTTTGACAAGCTCCACCAAGCAAACTTGTTTGTCAAAAAGCGTTATCTGTTCCAGCAGAAGTTTAACTTCCTTGGGCATCTGATTTCCAGCAGAGTGCAAAGGGATCCTGCAAAAGCTTCAGTCATAGCAGAGTTCCTTCCTCTATGTCCTCCTTCATTGTCTCCGTGGAGATAAATAGGTTTGATGCCATATATGGAATATTTCAAACAAAGTAATCACATCTCCAATGAAACAAGCCCATGGCAAACCTTTCACCAGAAAGAGTCACATAGTGCTTCTTTAACCCAACACATACATACCAGGGGGATACACCTCCATCAAAGAAGTATTGTGGAAGTATTGTGTACTGTAAGCTTACTCAGTCCAATGAATGCTGTAAAAAAGCTTCCTGATTTCCACACACTAAATTAAACTATTTACTTTCCAATCATTATTTTGCTTTTGGGTAATACATTCTTACAGGCATTTCTAATCTTTGACATGTTCAGGCCATACATGAGCGGGTTAAACAGGGGCTGACAGGTGAGGTGATACAACGGCAGAACTGTTTTCATAATGTGTGGCCAGTGGCTAATATCAAACCTGGTTTGAAGGACAAAAAATGAAGCTCCAAAAGCACCGTTCACCAGAGAGCAGAGATGAGGGGTGCAGGTGCTTACAGCCTTCTGACGTGTCTGTTTGGACCCATTAAAACACACCTTTAATATATGTATATATGTGAAAAAAGATTATACATAATGGACATATTATGGTCACGGTAGCAGCCACAAGTTCATACAAGTTGTTTATGGTCGTGTCAAAACAGGACAGTTTTATAACACAGTAATTGTCACAAACTACATTGTCAATAACATTTCCACAGAGAGTCAAAGACGATGTAAAGAATTGTGGTGATTAAAACAGCCACAAATGGAGGCAGCCATATTAAAATAATCAGAAATGCTACCTTTCTGGTGTTCATATGCGAGTGTTATACTGCAGAGGAAAGCAGATGGCAACGTAGCGGTCGTATGAAATCACTGTCAAGTTTGTGAATTCAACAGAATCGTAAAAAATAAATTGCAAATATTTGCACAAGACAAAAAGAATAAGAAACATTGTGTATATCTTGAGGGATTTGGGACAAGAGAAATGGAAACAATGTAGTGCTACCATAGAGTTCATTCACAAATAAACTACACAGAAAAATATACATTGGTTCGTGTAGAGTCCTGTTCAAACATATGACTGCAATGAAGAGCACGTTGGACAGCAGTATCATAATATACACAGACATAACTATGACAAAATACAGCCATCTCAAAGCCCCAGTGTCAAAATAGGCTCCTAGAATGAAATGGGAAACATTGGTGGAGTTCATCATACTCTGTGTTTGCTTAACCTGGTCCTGGCCCCAGAGGAAACCTACGCAGACACAGTGAGAACATGCAAAACAAAAAATCAAAACTATTAATCCAAAATGTTACTACCTATTATAACATCAACATAAAATCACTTCATCAAAAAACAAGGCCAAAACAATCTCTTATGACACGCTCCATGCAGATTCTACATGCTTCGTAAACTTAAAGTGCAGAAAGAAGACATGAAGACATTAATGCTCTGCAGGTATTGGATCCTTCATCATGTCCAACAGGGAGTTGGAGCACTGAGGAGCGCCAACACAAACAGTCCTTTATCAGACTATCGAAAGGCCCCTCCCAGTTCATACAATAGACATATTAAATAATGTATGACGTGACGGAGAAACAGCGGGTCAACAGGACTGCTGAGACAAAAATAAAAACACACAAATCTGATAAATCTTGCCTAAAAGCGATGCTGAAATATGTATCCATGCATTTGTAACATCTAGATTAGATTTAGACTACTGTAACTCCCTGCTCGCAGCGTGTCCTAAAAGCTCATGGACCGGCCTCCTGCTGGTGCCAGAGTCAGGACAAAACATGGACCGGCCTCTTGATGGTGCCAGAGTCAGGACTAAACATGGACCGGCCTCCTGATGGTGCCAGAGTCAGGACTAAACATGGACCGGCCTCCTGATGTGCCAGAGTCAGGGACTAAACATGGACCGGCCTCCTGATGGTGCCAGAGTCAGGACTAAACATGGACGGCTCCTGCCTGCCAGTCAGATCAGGATAAACATGGACCGCCTCCTGCTGGTGCCAGAGTCAGGACTAAACATGGACCGGCCTCCTGATGGTGCAGAGTCAGGACTAAACATGGACCCTCCTGATGGTGCCAGAGTCAGGACTAAACATGGACCCAGACTCCTGATGGTGCCAGAGTCAGGACTAAACATGGACCGTCTCCTGCTGGTGCCAGATTCTGGACTTGTAATTTTCTTGGCACTCTTCTCTTTTATGTCTTAAACTGTTTTGTGATTTCTGTCATGTCTTTATGATTTTAATGCATTTTTTCCTGTTTTGTGAAGCACTATGAATTGCCTTGTGTATGAATTGTGCTCTACAAATAAACTTACCTTGCCGTACATAGCCATAAGTATATTTTTTTTGCTATTGTTTTACAACTTGATTGTGTAACAGTCCTGCAGTTTGGCTTGTGTACAGAGAGAAAACTAATTTATGGGACTTTATGGGATGCATTGAGGGATGTCTGATTCGAAAAAGACACCGAGAGTAAAGAGTACTTCGCCAGGTTTATTGATTGCAACCCCCGAAATGAACTAGTCTCCCTACCTAGCGCTGGCTATGCTGATTTCAATGAGGTGTTAGCAGAGTGTTAGCGCCAATAAGGACGTAGATGAACCAGACCAGATTCTGAGTGTGGAGCGGACCTTCCCGGACCCCTTGTGTATTATCCTGGGTGATTCTAACAAGGGGAATCTCAGCCACGAACTACCAAAGTACAGACAGTTTATTAAAGTTCCGCTCAGAGAGCAGAACACGCTGGATCACAACAGTCAGTAACGCCCTCCGCGCCGTGGCTCGCGCTGCTCTCGGCTTTTCAGATCACGCCATGGTCACCGATGCCCGAGACACGTAGACATGAGAGGTGCGCCTGTATAACGTCCGTACGACACATATTGGCTATGCTATTAGTGAGACGCGATTGTACGAGACTTACTATGTTATCTTGTGGACAATAATTGTGCAAGTTAGCAGAGCGTCTTGTAGGAACTACGTGTTGGTGTTATTTGTGGGAGATTGAAGCACTATCTCTAAGAGCGAAGGTTTGTTATTTCTTTCAGTAGCTTGCTCAAGTGATGGATTGGTTGTATCACAGACTTGAGGATCTACCAAGCAGGATTTACTAAACACTCGGAACGCTGTACATAACCTCGCATGATTCTGCCGTTAGGCACAGCATACATACCAACACACACCAGTAACTTGTTTTTCAATACGCCAGAGTAGCACCATGAAACCCATGACTCTCGCTATTGGTTCTCCGTAGACTCAATTACAGAGTGACACACATATCGATCTCTGACGTTGAGCCCAGGTTACCGTCTACTGGCAAGCAGAGGGAACTAGCGTTGGACAAAACAGACAACGACTAACTTTCCCAGCAATGCTAATACAGCACACAATTGTAATGAACATGGATTGAGGCAAGAATCTCAGAAACGGAGTCTAATGGCGTTGGTACCATATATCCTTGGAGACTTAGAATTAAAGACGCGCCAAGAAGGCACGAAGAGCCGTACAGCTGGATGTGACTAGCTTGGTTGTACGGACACGAATATGCAAAGAACAGGAACTCTTTAGAAGGGAATGTGGTCAAGAGAGCGTAAGACATTTTCTGTCAAAGAGCTAGAGAAGGGAGCAAGAGAAAAAACCTCATAAACAAGATTAGAAAAGTTAACATAAGATGATCGAGGAAAAAAATAGAATACCAATAGAAATCAGAGTATGCCAAATATAAATTATAGTGGAGAGAGGAGCACCAAAGCAGTTTTCTCTGTTACATGCGTTGTGCGCAAGGAGGTTGGATCGTACCTTTCGACGTGTCTGCATAGGTAATGTCGCTAATCTCTGCCCACGTCGCACAGACGCGCACCATCTGGTTCTTCAGCAGATGACATATGACACTTTATCCACAGCATACTTGGCCTCAGCCTCTCTCAGAGTTAATGAAAAGGAGATAAACAGACCTATTAAATCGAAGACACACACAAACACCCCAACAAAAAGACTAGACTCGCAGGTCAGGACAGTGTTGACCACGACGCGCACTGACCAGCATGTGTAGAAGACACCTACACTATCTGTAAATGCAGCAGGTAGTGAGTTTCGACTCTGTCTTAGTCTCCTACAATATTCGATTTCAAAAGCGAATAGTCGAGAGGAGACGTCTGCTGCATTTGACGAGACGGATTTCTGCGCGCTCTGCAACTCTCTATATACATTAAACACAAGACATCTCCTGTGAGCTCACAATTTCGACACATTCACATCACAGTACAGCTTGCCTAGTAAGAGAAGCTGTGCGAGTCACATAACATTAGTTTCCTCGTGTCCTCTCCAAAGAGAACTGGGACCCGGTCACTGGGCTATGAATACGCTACAGGCTTGTGGCTGCTGAATAGCCTACAGTCGCTCTCAAGTCACCCATGATGTTAAATGTTTTACTGAGCGCTTTGTTTCCTTTTGTCTCACATCCACCAGGACACTAAACTAAGTGTATCACATCATCTCTCAAACTCTCGCTTGTGTGAAACTTGCATTGCAAGTGTCGCCTATAGAGCCAACAGTCGCTGTCACGACGAAAAAACCGATCACACTATGATATTACGAAACCTGGCTTGCCCATTCTCCTCATTCTCAAATATCACACTAGCATGCCTTGCGAGCTCGCAGTGAGAAATCCTTAGGCACGACACGAGGTTTAAATCACTTATTGAGTGCGAACATTTCAAAGCTCCGTGGGTAGTTGATCACCAATGTACGATGACTGTCTTGGCTCGCTAGCTCTCAGAGGTGTTCTACGCTCATCGAGACGCACCAGGCTTCAACTCGAATATGGCGTGTATTGTGCGACAGACCATGCACTAGAGGGGCGCACTGATAAGAACCTTCATGCAAAACAGCGACACGAGTTCACGAGCAGTGAGCTAGCAAGTCTAAGGGAAGCAAGCGTCCAGGACCACTACACGTCACCTCAATCCAGACTACAAATGCTGGGATCTATGTAGAAGCTTCTACTCCGCTGGTTATCAAAAGGCTCAGCACACGGCCGCAGCAGATGACTCTCTTAACACGATAAGCGGAACGACATATAACAAGTATAGCACGGTATCATAAATCATTACTCGCACGTGCTCCAGGAAACTGTCTTGCGCTGAAATGAGTCTGCACGCCAATGCGAAATATGAGAGAGCTTAAAATAGTCGAAAATCTCTCAAAAAACTTGCTCTACCACCGTAAGTTAAACTCAATTCTCTTTTGCGTAGACTAAGTATAGACTTATGTTGAGAAAATATAATAGAACATACTGAAGTCCGCTCGTAGGTTGCTACTTACTCGTATCGTGTAAGAGATTAACTGTAGTACCCCGCGTTAAAAATTGTGATCGATAAAAAACAGAAAGACCTTAAACATCTCCAAAAAATGTTGGACTTCTAGCGTAGGTAAAAAACCAAAGAAGCCACTTTACACAAGCCACCAAAAGTCGAGAAGAGATAGAGAAGCCCACTGCATTTTTTTAGCTTTCTTTTCAAGCTCCTGTTTGTTGTGGAAAACATAGCCTTTTTCTCCTCTCGTACATTTGTTAAAAAATATTGTGTTTTAATTAAGCCGACACAGGCTCCCATCACTATATAGTTATATAAAGAACCTTAAAAACGTTCTCTATTAAAATGGAGTATTATGTACAAAGAAGGCCAGCTTAGCAACAAGATAATTATATTAAAAGTCTTGCAGTGCTCCCAGCTATTGCTGCCCCTAGGAGGCACTACTGCTGGGGGAAGTATGGCATCCTTGAGCACTATCCCTCTGCTTTTACTACTTTTTCTATCACCCACTATACTATGAGTCTTGGTTATTTCAACTGCAATTTGTTCATGCGCTTATCTCGCACTTCTATCTCTACTTTGAACTCAAACTATTGCTCGAATCGTGCGATTGGTAGACAGTAGTCTACATTGTAGAAGAGTACTGTTGGATTTTAAACAATATGATTGCTCACACATTGATACCACTTAGACCTGGGGAAACGATCTCTACTCTATATTGAACGAAATAGGGTATATCTTTCATCGGTTACGCTGTAAATAGATGATTATACTCTCTGATTCCTCCTCTCACTTGTAGTGTGGAGATTTGATTGAGACTCATTACACCAAGAAATTACTTACACAAACACTGTGTGAATAGCTTCATCTAACTGGTCAATTTTAAGTTTTATTTGACAAGTAAAATCAATGAGGACGCGGCATCTCATCTGTAGTTCGAGAGGTAGGAGGTGATTCTCTCTCACTGAGAGTTCAAACACAAGTGGTTTTTCTTGTGGTGAGAAATTCTTCTAGTGTTCTGCAGACATACTTTTGTATCTCTCGCGTAACCGACGGTGTGGTAGTTTTCCATGCGTTCTGTGAATTGAAGGAGTGTTCCTAACAGAGAACATTGTGTGAGTTCTTGAGAGAAGTCTCATTTCCTGGTCATGAGGACCATACGGGAATAGCATGTGGGACATTTAACCAGACACTACTTGATTAATGGGCTGCTATTAAACGAATCAATTTGTTATCGTGGTGTTTATATTAATCCTGATATTGTACATATATTACCACTGTAGCCCCTTTGAGGCACACTAGACAATGTTTAAGTTGCATAATCTCGATGGCACCTATACCAAAATATTAAATATTACATTAATATACATTGTGATTATCTCATCAGATAAAATTTATTTACAGATTGGGCTATATATATATCTTTTTTCTAGAATTTCACTTGTCCTTTTTGTTTTTAATAAACTGTTCAGTATATATACCATTTTTACAGTATATTAATACCCAGTTTCTGTTATAGGACTTACAAATGGTCTCAAATCAGAGATCATTATGTAACACGCTTGGTAGTGACTGTGAAGTAAGATGATATGAACAAAGATACTTGTAATTCATATGGTTTTTGTTGTTGGTGCAGCAAATTTCGTGAAGTTTAACTGACGATGAGAAAGGGAATATTATGATGGTACAATAAGGTTAATTTTGGTAATTCCAAGATTGTGGGCAGATTATAATTAGAGTAGTCACTTACAGAAAATTTGTCTTTGAAATGTGAAAGTATGTAGGAACATTATTTTGAAGAATGAAAGAAAGTCTGAGAACTGTGGGAATAACTGCAGTACTTTTGTAAATACAATTTTTATTTAAACTAAGGAACCCAGAGACACTTTTGTATCATTTACTCTCCCCAAAATGTTGGCAGCAGGACTGTCATGCATTCTCTCTATTGAATTAGGTACAGTGACCTTATTATTTTTCCCTTATTAGGCCTTCGGCTTATAACAGAACGCCACAAGGATTCGTCATAGTTTTAGTCAGCTTATAATTTGTGATCTTCTAAAAATTTAAACAGTTTCTAACGTCTCTGGTCTGTGTCAGTACAGAATACACCAGAGATAGATGTGAACCAGACCTGGACGCACCATATTTCGGGCTTCATGTTGTGGCCTCTGGGCGACCGGCTCCGAGAGAAATTACCAGAGGGTGTCTGTAGCCAATCTCGCATTATGGCTTATCTCACTTTTCACCTGTTGAACTCCGCATTTTGTCCAAATTAGGATAATATAATGATCGTATCAATCTCAAACTCAATCCTTGTAAAAACACAGGTCAATGATCTGTTAGATAACTTGAGCTAACCTAATATAATCTTAGCTCCGCTAGAGCTCAATACTGGATCAAAACCTTGAGGTGTCCTTCATTTTGACCTTGGCCAAATCCTGATGTTTAAGATTATGTGGGATATATTAAATGTTGCGTACGTGGAAGATGTATGTGACTGTCCTTTAAAAGCATGTGTCTGTCATGTTCTGGAGTGAGGAAGGGAGAAGCTGATCATTGTCAGGGAAAAGTGTTTCTATTTATTGTGGCACAAGTAAATAAAGATCTCTTGGAAAGAATTATCTCTGGGCGATACTTTTTCCACAAAGCAAGCAAATACAATGCCTAAGGCACCCACTCTTTATAGCAGAAACAAGTTCAGTGGTGCGTCCAGATCTCACATAACTAAGGATAATTAAACACCTCAACTACAAAGTCACGTACTTTCATATCGTCAATCACTACGTATAACTAAGGGTTGTCAAAGGTATAACACACTGCTCGTATACTTGAATACCGAATATCGAAAAGAGAGATTGTTGAGAAGAGTCTCTAATATGCATCAACATGTATTCATAACCAATGGGTTGTCTACTAGTCTATTTACTACGTATCTGATTACTTAGGGTTGTACTGAAATTATCGGCTAAATACACAGAATGTCTCCGGTCTCTGCGATAGCCCATAAACGGAAAGATTCGACCTATAGTCGTTTGTTATACTGGTCGACATATGCCCATAGCAACCAAGAGCGTTCGATCTTCCATTTAGTTGGTAACGCAGATTTCGATGTTGTCACTAATAGATAGATCTCCCATGTTGAGAGCGGTTAGTTGTAGAATATTTTATGGGGTCGACATCACATCGAGATTTATACTAAACCTTATCTACATTCTCAACTCATATTATGATATACAATCTCCTAAGCATACTTCCTTTGAGCTCCTAGATAATAAATATTTTTGTGGTGCTTGTGTGGAGCTCAAATGGCTATTTGTCGTCCGCTTTTTGTTATCGAATGACAGATACTACAAGGCTGATGAATTAGCACATAGAAGACCTCTCGAGTTTTATATACCTAGCAAGCTCGGATTATTCCATCTACGTTCTAGCCCTAGTATGGGATCTTTTCTAGGAACGTCTTTTAGTCGCACTGAGCACTCTAAGATACTTTGGACTATGTTTGTACTCACAGGAAATTTATTGTATTAACTACCCCACGCTATTGGAATAACACCAAGGCACAGAACTTAGACGTTTCCTGAACAGCTTTCAGAATTACGTGTGATGATTTTATATCACGAATAGCAAGCAATATTTAAACTCACAATGGCACAAGTAAGTAAGAAGGACTGTAACAATACTACATTTATTATTATGTATTGAAATTTATGTACTCTAGCAATAATGGTCCTCGAGCACCATATAAAAACGCACGCTAGTTCACATAAGATAGCGTTAAACACTAAGAATTCTTAACACAACAAAACACAGCATGCATACTTTCACAGACAAACTAGAGAAGAAAAGAACAAAAGGGAATCAGCGCAAACTAGTTTTAGGGCTCCGGAGCAAGGAGGCAACGGGTTGGTGTAGCAAGACGATGTACTTCTCTCCACGTACTTACTAATCTGCTACTGCTTCCTTAAGTGACAGAAGTAGCACTCCCATATCACTGACTATTCCTTTTAATCGTCTTTTATTAATGTGAATAAGGAGTTGAGACGCACACTGTTATCCACTGACTCTCAGATATGACATGTGTCCGCTCCTAAAATGCCATTGAGATGAGTTGCTTATGTATAATGTCTTGAATTGTCGTTTCGTCTCTTCCGTTTAGATGCGCTCACCCCGTAGATTAATGTCAAAGGCACATGATTTTCTCATTGAGTAACACATAGTAGGCTGGTCGGTACTCGGCGTCAATAGTGTCTGGTTATGAGCTGAGACGCTCACAGTGACCACGATAAAAGATCGCTTTCATGCAAGCAAGACCGCCACGGTGGGGTTTAACTCTGAGTTAGCATTCTACAGCAGGCTTTGATCGCATTAGACTGTACAACTCATTTAAGGGGGAATGAAGGTATGGTCTTGAGCGTCCGCGGTTTTTACAAGGAGGATTACTACCCTCTACTGTCAACAGCTGTAATCATTATATTTTTATTTAGTGCAATAGGAGGTGCCAGAAACTGACAATGACTCGGCTTCTTGTTACCTAACAAGTACCCTAGATCTAAATTCCTTTGTTGATTACGCAAACTACGGCGGTGCTCGGGCACACTCAAACCTAGACTAACCGATAGGCATTTTACTTCTTGCTTAACTCGAGACGCGGTCTGGAAGAGTGAGTGAAGATATATCCATATTTGCTGATCACACAACTTAGTGAGAAAGTTTCTCTAGGTTATCTCACCTGTCCCCTAATGTTGTGAAGAGATATTATATGTCATTGGCTACGGTCGTATATGATGCCTGTAAGAAAGTGGATGAGGCTGATGTGAGGGTGTCTAGGTAGTATACTCAAGGGGCAAATAAGCCATACCAGTATATTTATTAATTCTATATATTAGCTCTTCTATCTATGTTTTTATTATTACTTTCTAATTATATATCGTTTTTGTTAGTGCAAGGTTTTACTATTTTCTCCTGTGTGTTTACACATTCAATTATCATTTTTTATTGAGTTACATTATTTCACATTCATTAATTGATTATCAGAGCATATGTCAGTTTTTGATAGTATATAAAAATAATTGATTATAATTATAAGTTAACATACTATCAAGTGTATTGTGGGAAAGGCCCGAGTCTACGCGCGCAACTAGAATCGCATATCTCATTGTGTAAGGTATCTACGTAAGAATAAATCAGAGACCAATGTCTATATCCTATAGAGACACGAGCTAAGAAGATGTGAGAGTGTAGAATATCTCAGTGGTCAAAAGGCATCACGTATATGCCAAAATGGATATTGATATTAATAACAAAACTATTAGATGATCGATTCGTGGTGGTTGTTAATGGTTATATTCTCGCTCTCAAATGTTAATAGACGTTTTATTGGTTCAATGCATTTAAATAAATGATTTTGACTCTATATGATTTATATAGTATGAGTAATTTAACCATTTCGATTGATCTATATATCAGTGGGCTTAGGTTATTGGATCTAGACCTGATTGATGAGATCAATGATCCGTTGATATAGTGATTATATATAAGTGGAGTCATTCAATAATAAAAACAGAGACGTGTTCACATAATTGGAGTAAACAGAACGAGCACAGAAGGGGATTGTAAGGATGTATAAGGTTTATAACAAATCCCATAAGATTATTAACAATATGTCTACCTATGTGTGTTCTCGAGCGAGGCACTAGCAAGAGCATAGTTAGTCATAATTGTGATCGAAGCAGACAGATACTCGTTGTAAGGACACTACTATGCAGTTTTCACAACAAGTGCTGGAACTTGTCATTCGACAACAGGAAATAGATATGTTCTCGATTAAATTTAAACGAATCAAAGACTCACGGCAAAAATAAATAATTCTAGATAGACATAATAAGCTAGAAAATGTGGCTAAAGGTAAATATAGACCATTATTAACTAAGTCCGATACTGGTAAGCTAGTTGACAGTTCCTTAAAATCTACATAAAGGCTCTACTGTTGATTCTTAAGATTAGACTGGACATATAGTTCTTGCCCAAGCACGTACACGCCGGGTTGATTTCATCCATCCTCGCTCTAGTGCGAAAGATCTGGCTTCCATTCGTATATCATAACTGCATAAAGACTGAACGCAGATCCCATCGCTCTCTTTAAGGATATTCACCTCCTGGAGTCCTGAGGTCACGAGCAGGAGGCCGGTCCCTGAGGTCCTCAGAGTCCGAGATGGTGCATATGGCACTACATGTCCGAGATGGTAGCTTTGGTGGCTAGGAGTTTCATTGGAGACGGCATTATCTCTGTGTACTCAGTCACGACACGGATGAACTGTGCATGGAAGTCATAGTAACTCATTGTAAGGCACAAACTCAAGAGGACGGACACGCTGTGCTGCTATTTTGATCGGCGTGAGAGAACAGAACGAAGTGCGGGTGGGTAGTCTCTAGGATCTTAGTGTAAATACGGTATCGTGGATATGCCTGAATATACTAGTTTCAGTGTGCCTCATGGCAGACACCCGTAGAACTAAGATTCATTCTCAGTTGATGCTGACATAGTTAAGCGTTCACTCGCACGATGTCACTTTGGTCCAATGTGTCTATAGTATACACGTTCGTATTGGACGCATGAGCCACGTTGACGCTCGGAGGTCCGATTGGATGCGAAGTCAGATTCTCACTACTGTGTGATTACTCTGACGACGACAAACGCATGAATAAGTCTCTCCGGAGCGTCGTGAGATCTCTACAGAATATAATACAAACCTTGATACTGATTACTCTTTCGGCAATTGGTGTTTGTTGTGGTATAGATAAAGATATAGACTGGGCACGTTGGATGTTGAATATTGATATTCTGAGCGTGGAATGGTAGAAATTCATAGTACTGAGTCTTATTGATTGGTACCCCAGCAATATGGAATGAACTAACCGTTGATGTAGTAGGGTTTTGACGGCTGAGACTGCTTGTGTAGGTTGCACAGTTAACTATGCTCTCTGTCTCGGGTTAGCTGTGTTGGGAACTCAAAGACATGATCTGCTTGTTTCAATTCGCTCATGTCTGAAATAGTTCCAGTCGATCGTGCAGATAAGAGGAGAGTTTTGTTTTTGATATTAGTGCTCACATTCGCGCACACTATTGAGTGTGTGGAGGATTCCTCGGGATCTAGCAAGTACGAATAACACGAAGTTGAATCCTCACGAGGGGTGGTATACCCATCAGTGTCCTCAGACATCTCTCTGCAGATCAGTGTACAACATACGCATTCTTGAGATGTTCGCTCTGTGAACAATTGTCTCATAGGAGAACAACTATTCAATCGCGGCGTGGTAGATATCTGAGCTAATGGAGAGTGATTACTCGACGCGTTGGGGACACTGTAGAAGAGGTGGAATTCTCCGAGCAATGACGGCGCGGTTAGGGGCACCACGCAAAGGTACAGGTGCGCATCTCTGTTCTCATTGAGCAGCGACACGCAAGTAAGAACCCTTCTAAGTTTTATAGTGATCGATGTTATGTCTTGTTTTCTTGACGACGATATGGCTCTGTTTAATATGAGACTCCGGTCTTACAGCGACAAGGTTTGTACTAGTCGCAGATGTTGCTCTCACTACACTCTAGTCTCTTCGATACTTATTCGTGTTTGTTAACTTAATAGGGGTTCCATGATCGACAGTGTCAATAAGCAGAACTACACAGATTCTAACAGAATGATAAGTTAAGACCTGATGTCATTGCCCGCTGACCACTAGTGCTGACGAGGAGGTATGTGGATGTCATTTGTCCACCTGATGGAGTTGACAAGAGCAGTCTAAGTGCTAAAAAGATGATAGTGAGACGCTGTTCACCATACTAAAGGGATACCTGCACATGTGAAAACATTCACAGAAGTTGATGTTTATGGTTTATCTCAACGAGGAAGAGATGCAAGCTAGATGAGTGGAAGTTTTAATCTTATACTTTAGAGAGCACTTTGCCCAACAAAATATAGGTGCTAGTACTCTATAGAGATGAGAATAGTACCGGTAAAGGGTTCTCTACTTCATAAAAATGTTGACCACTGCGGCAGATGCAGTGATCTTGTCTCTTCTTAGGAGAGGCCCTTTCACTCGAGTATCGTGCTATGCTTAATTGTGTCAATATGGCACCAGGTATAGTGAGAATTATAGTTACCAGATAGCACCTGAAGTGATTATACCTATAGTCATTCGCGCGATAAGTAAAGAGTCATATTAGTCTCTTGTGTATTAACAGTACATAATTATTATATTATCGCAATATAGCTCTCGGCCAAGATAGAAGAGTCCAAATGTAAATGGGTTGTACTGTCTATCATACGCTATTATAGTATTTAGAATGATTTGATGTGGACAATGTGCGATACCGCTGGTAGATTGAGTGATTGATACGACATATTTATTACACAGGTATGTATTTACATTCGGATATCGTGCTAGATGATAGAGAACAGAGTGATGGATGCTGATCCATAATGCGAGCGAGAAGTGGGTTTTCTATTTACTGTGTGACAAGATTCAGAAGTATAAATTGAAGTAATCGCATCCTGGTTTGAGATGGCACGGAATATCTTGGTATTGCCTCTTCTCATATAATTATTCTATCGGGTCATTTCTCCTCACAGAATGGCACAATTCAGAGTGCGCCTCGCTAGGGTTCATTCGCTCGATACTTAGCTTTTGAGTTGAGAGATCGAACCATATAGCTCCAAGTACTGTAGGATCCAGAGCTCTCTGGTGCAACAGAGTAATTCATATAGAGAGACTACGGCTCTCAGATCGCATATATGGACTGCACAAGACCTGTAATATACGATGAAGCAACAGAGTACTCTAGCGAGTCTAGTTCGATGATGTTAACTCGTTGTCTCGTGCTGCATGCTGCACCTGTATGTTTAATCATATTGGTCCATAGAGAAGAATCGCCATTCCAACGAGCCGCGTCTGTTTGATCGCATTTAATAACCTCGGCGGCTGCCTGCATTCGCTTGGCGCGCCTTCAACTGAGAGTGGCTCTGATGAACATGACATCTCACGGAGCACGGCCTGAGACCTGGATGGAGAGGCGTCGCGAGCTATGAGACTATTGTCTGCTGTTCGTGGAGAAGTTTGCTGATATCCCTGCATTTTGTCAAAATGAATACCATGTCCCACTGTAGACGTGCCACCCATATCTGGTCGAATTGTGCATCTGCGAGACTCTCTCTACGCCTAGAAATCAAATGACCTTGCCTCACTCATGCTGTGATTAAAGTTATGGACTTCAGCTCTACAGGAGTGGGTGATTGAGAATGGTACAGTCACATGTGTGGCTCTAGAGTGATACCCATAGTAGAACAAATATGTCTCGATCGAGATATTGTTTGACTGCTTCTACCAGCACCATCATAACAGATCGATATGTGATCTATATAAGCTGCTCTTAACATATCCTGTTGTACTTTCAAGAGCCGATAAGACAGTACTTATAGAACTTATGTTTATGTCGGTGATGAGTCTCTAAGATCCACTTGGTTAAGAGTCTTGCTTGAGGGCAGCTAGTTTGTACTCAAGATAGCTGGTGCTAGGTTTTGTGGTAGTCTTAATATCCACAAACATCTTATTCTTGTCTATACATCAACTAGAATGAGATAGATGAGGATTCAAAGAATCGACTTCTCCATACCTCAAGGTGGCTAGGCTTGTAAGAAGTCATAATCTCTCAAGATTCTGTGATCTAGTAGAATATAAATTTGACAGACATTTTCATTTGCACCTAAGATAGAATACAATAAAGCTAGCAGAGCTGTATATTACGTTTAGTAAGCAGTGTGGATGTAATATTTTATAAGAGTAGCTCAAGATAACGATAGTTCTGTGTTATGAGGTTCTTAATAACTTCCTGAGAATGCCCGCACTAAGTCGATGTAGCAGTGAAGATACAAGAGGTATATAGGACAGTCAGGTCGAGCAAGGGGCCTGTACAGTTATGAAGAATCTAACTACAGCACTTAACACTGAATGGACGAGACAAAACGTTATAGGTGATTCAATCGGAACCTCTCACACACTGATGAGACAGAACGAGTCTGGAGATGATTCATGGAGTTAAAAACAGCAGAAGATTCTCAGAGCCGCGTCACAGATGGAGAAAACGTCAGTTATGGAGGAGATTCAGGAGTGTTTTTGAGGCTCGGAGGGAGAAGACTTTCTAAACAAGATTCATCAAACTGTGAATTAAGCTAAATGTGCTCCTGCTGAGTTTTTGATGAGGAACCAATAGTTAAAAGTTCAAAAAAGTAAATTTTGCATAATAAGATTAAGGTACACTTTATTCTCCCCATAGGGAAATTTGTCCTATTCATTTGACCCATCTCTCAACGCCACTGGGGCATCTCAGGCACAGTGGGCCCCAGTGCAGCGCTGGAGATCCACCTCCAGATCTTTGTGCTAGGCTTGGTCAGGACTACCACTGGTGGATTTGACGTATTGTCCATGTTTTGCGTTGATGGGGGAAACCGGAACACCAGGAGGAAACTCACCCAGACACCGGGAGAAACATGCAAAGTCCACGCAGAAAGGCCTAGCCTGGGAGTCTGGCCCGGGAGGACAGACTGCTAGCCACTCAGCCACTTTGTGTACATAGTAATGCCTATTTTTATTTTTATTTTATACTATAGTCATTTTAAATTGTTTCCTAATGCATGCACTTTTGATTTAATATATGTTCTTTAATTATTGATCAGTGTTTTATGTTGCACCTTAAGGCCGAGACAAGTTCCTATGTTTGTGAATTTTGTTCATTGACAATGGCAATAAACCCTTTCTGATTCTGATTCTGATTCACTGTGCCACCATTGCTTTTAGCATTAGCATTAGAGTTCTTGCTAGCAACTGCACGTCCTCATATTTCCACTCCAGAGGCTTCAAAATGGTCAAAAAGTGACGAGTTGTTTAAGCTGGGCGAGTCTTGCGGTTTCTCTACAATAACAAATTTTGCAAAAGAGAGACCATTACTGTCAAGGTGTGTCATGTGACTTCTCCTCTTGCCCACATGTTAAAAAAAAAATTAGATTGAGAAAATGATGAGGATTCTGTATAGAAAATCCTCCCTCTGCTGAGCATCAAAAACACTTCCTGATGTGTGATGTCATATTCTCTGAGTCAATATATCAACCAACCAATTAACAGATTTTTTATTCATGGCCTATTATAAAAAATAAAAAAAAAATCTGTATATTTTGTTATTATATTGTATATATAACATATTATTTATTTGCAGAAACTGAACAGAAGCATATGAGTTAGTTAGGTCTGGTGTAAATATTGTAAATACTTTTATTGTTGGGGTCCCCAGCCCTACAGCCCCGCTTCACTCTCATCTGCTCATCTCGATATGCAACAAAGAAGGATTTACGTTTTCTGCCTTTATAACAATGCATTTTCGACAGTTGTAGGTAATATCTAAACTTTACAACTATGAAACAAAAATGAAATATATTTACACTTTATCAGGATATCATGTGTTGCTTTGTTTTATTTTTTTTATTTGACAGGGTACCAACGAAAAGGAGAGTTTCTTCTCATTCGGTTTCCCCTGTATAAAGAAATTATAAAATAATAATAATAATTATATTAAATACGTTGAACATTCCAATTTTAAAAAATCTGTAATATGTGAATTTATTTTGATAATTTCATGTGACCTGTGGATACACTTGAATAGGATTGTTGTAATTTAAAGGTAATGATAATTGCTTCATGCGAAATGCATCTTACACATTATTCAAAAAGAGACTTTTGCAAATAATCCGGATCTTGGACATGTTTAGGCCATACAGCAGCGGGGTAAACAGTGGCTGGCACATTAACCAGTACAACGACAGAATGATTCTCAGCACGTTAGGCAAACCACTCATGTCAAAGCGGCTCTGAAGTATCTCAAAAAATCCTCCGAAAGAGAAGTTCAACAGCGATGCGAGGTGTGGAGAGCACGTGCTCACAGCCTTCTGTCGTGTCTGCGCTGAGCCTGAGAAACACACCTTTAAAATCAGCACATAGGAGTAGAAAATGACACCTAATGGAAGGAAAACAAAGAAAGCTGTGATGAAAATGCCCCAAGCGTTTATGTGTGAAGTGTCAAAACAAGCTGACTTTGTGATGGAGTGGTTATCACAATACACTTTTTTGATGACATTGTTGCAAAGATGCAAAGTGGCGCTCAAACATGTCATGACTACGCATAGAACCCCCGGACATACCCATGTCAGTGCCACAAGAAAGGAAATTCTGTTGGGCGTCATGCGTGCTTGGTACTCCAGGGGGCAACATATGGCGAGATAGCGGTCGTATGACATGACAGCAAGTATCAGAAACTCAGTGCCACCATAGGAGAAGAGACAGAAGTTCTGCAAGAAGCACAGGGGAATGGCAACTTGGTGGACGTCCGAGATCATCTGTATTAAAAGCAGTGGGAACAGAGCACTGCTGCCCCACAGTTCATTCAGGAACAAACTGCAGAGGAAGATGTACATGGGCTCGTGCAGGCTGCGATTTACAGAGATTACATACACAAGCAGTGAATTTGCTCCAATGATACACAAGTACAAACATAGAATAATCAGAAAAAACAGGTATCTGAGCTGCCCGACATCAATGTAGGCTGACAATGTGAAGTACGAAAGAGTGGAGTTCAGAGGCAAAAGCATTTCAAATTTCAGTTACAGAAACAAACGTGTCAGCCCTGAGATCACAAGAAAGTAGTTTGTCTATCCAACTTCAGATTCATATTTGCACTGAAAAGACTCCAGCCAAAAGAAATTGTCATTTAGATAAACGATATACTATTAGTTACGCACCAAATACTAAATCCAAATAGCAAAGTTTCTGAACAAAAAAGTCTCACAGTAAAACTTCAACATCTTGTTAAGAGTTAACTATGAATCAATGAATCCTAAATTAAATGTTTGAATATATATAGACAAATATGTGTTCATATTTGTCTATGATTGGGAAAATTGAGAATAAATAATAATTCTGGTTGTTATATTAACTTGAGGAAATGCATTTGGACCAGAAATTTAGAACAGCTCAAATCAACCAAACAAAAAATAAATCTTGAGTAGTCATCATTTTGCTCTGCTATTAAAGTGAAAAACCGAGATGGAGGACAAGTTAGAATTCTGTGAAAAATACACACTATACAAACTGTTTTTGTGACCACTGAGTTTCATATCCTAAAAGAACAAAATGATCAGGTTCAGCGCTACATTCTCTCTTGAGCTTTTATCTTAAAATGAATTATTTACCAACAAGCTTCAGTCTATCCTTCCCTCCAGAAAATGTCAAATTGTTCAATGTGAATTCAGACCTAAAAGTCCACTTAAATTGTTTTTAGAAAACTCAAACTTATCACAAAAACAGATTGCATCTGAGAAAAAGACAATGGTTATAGTGATCAAAGCATTTAAAAAGCAATAGCCCTTTTTCACTTTCTACCTTACTTTAGAAATGTTTAAAGAAATATAAATATGGAACATGGAAATGTATCTATTAAAACAATCTGCTTTAGTTGAAATGGTGACACAGACCAGCGTAGTCTGGTCCCACCTGAACTTGTCAGAGCGGGTTTTAAAACGTGACATGACATCAACGTGTCCCATGGCAACAAGGAAAAGGAACAAACATCATCAGAACTAATGAAGCCACATGCTTGGTGGTAATACGCGCTGAAGGACCTGGGCCTGTAAAGTGGACACGTCATGCTTTATGTTGGCCTCCTGAACATGCTTTCGTTCCTTGACATTTGTATTTTATTTTGACTGAAAATGGCCGTTCAGTGTTTCGCTGGTGGTGCAGTTTATAGGGGTGTTGCTCATGTCTTAGAAACATCTTAGAAACCTGGAGCACCCATACTTCAGGCTGCCCATTATGAAAAGAGAGGTGGGCAAGAAAGTCTTTTGTTATAAGGCTACGTTTCATTGGAACAATCTGACTACAGAGCGATGGTCAATAACTGGGTGTTTTGTCAGTGTATTTGGTTGTCTGGTCGTGGTATGTGGTTGTATTTTGCTTTGCGTATTACCATGTTATTTTATGTCCCAGGACGCCCTCCAAAAAGAGATTATTCATCAAAAGGGGCTATCGTAAATAAAATGAATGTGTTTTCTCCCACCGGAGCCTTGGATCCATACCCCCTCTCCCCCTTTCACACGACGACTGTCCTGTCAAAGAAAGGCAGCGACTGACAGATAAGATAAGAACATAGCAAGAATGAATCCAAGGCAACCCTGACATCCTGTACGGCGGATGAATTAAAGTCTCCTAGACTATGTTAATGCAGCCTTGGTGATGGAGGAGGTGAGGATGGACTCAATGATGGCCGTGTAAAACTGCACCATCATCTGCACTGGCAGCTTGGATTTCGTCAGGTGCTGCAGGAAGTACATCCTCTGCTGGACCTTCTTGATGAGGGAGCTGATCGCCACTGTCTTCTGGGCGTTGAACTCTAGGTTGCTACCGCTGCACCAGGACACCAGCCGGACCACCTCCCTCCTGTAGACAGACTCATCCCCAAACCGAGATGAGCCCGGACGAGGGTGATGTCGTCCCGCAAACCATGATCAGTTTTACGGAGTCATGGTAGGGAGTGCAGCAGTTTTTGTACAGGGAGAAGAAAAACTCCCTTTATCAGGAGGTTCCGCACGGTGGGCAGGCCTTTACACAGAGGAAAGCTATAAAACCTGGAGTTCCCCAGACTCGATTCGTAGATTGAGAATGACTGTTGGATGAGAGTTGAAATGTTTTAGTTTTTCTAAAACAGCGTCCAGATGTCTACAACTGAATCTTTTTCTATCAATGGAAATCTCCTGGACAAATGAGGGATTACACACGACAAATTTGACGAGTATTGCTCTGAGGCATTGGACCTGGGTCTGGACAGGGTCCTGAGCAGATAATTAGAGAAGAGAGGAATGGAGAGAAGAATTCAGCAGCACCACAACCACAATCCCCACCAAAGGATTCATGAGCAGCCGCTCCACCACCACTAGCAAACGGATTTAACTCCAACCTGCTCCACGATCACCTCCACCGCCTCCAGCGAAGGACTCATGTGCAGCAGCACCACAGCAATCTTCACCACGGCTAGCGCAGGAGTCATTTCAGTTCTTTCCCGCACGGTCCTCATCAAAGGCCTTGGACCCGACTATGACAGGCCCGGCAGCCCTCAACAATATCTACTCCCAACTACCAGATTCCTCACTCTCCTTTCCATCTCCACTCTCACCCAGGGGCTTTCCCGAACCATCTTGAATGTCAAATTCAGGCTTTAAGATGGCTCCACTCACGCCTAATAATAGCAAGATCAAGAGTTCTGATATCAACGATGGTAAACTCTCCCCTCGACTGCTGCTATACAGACCAAATGTGCTAAATGTCGGATACTTATGTAAAAAATCATTCTTAATTAATCATTTTATTTCTTGTTTATAATCTTGATTGTATGTTTTTAACTGAAACATGGCTTGACAAAAACACAGGAAATTTAGTTCTAATAGAATCTGCTCCACCCAACTTTATGTTTGAATCTGAAACACGAGAACACAAAAAGGGAGGAGGTGTGTGTGCTTTTTGTTAGAGATGAAATAGTTACCCACAGGTTGTCCTTTGGGGTGTTTCAACATTTGAGTACGCTAGCCTTTAAAAATTGAGCTCTAAAACAGTCTCCATCCATTCTCTTCATTGTTTTATACAAGCCTCCTCAGCATGCCAAAGTTTTATATGATGATTTTACTGAGAAGTCGTATGCACAGACTAGATGTTTTGTCACAAACAGGTGATTTCAATGTTCATGTTGATAATAGTTTGTGACAGAAACACTAAAGAGCTTCATGCTGTCCTTGAAAACGTTCAGTCTTACTCAGGCATGTGATGGCCCCCCCCACAGCAGAGGGACACTCTATATCTTCTAATTCAAAAAGGGGTTAAATATTCCAACATAAATATGGTCTTACTTTGACCTGTCCGTTTTAACCCAAACCACAAGCTGGTTCTGCAGTTGTCCGGAAGGAGACACATAAATGACAGCAACAGGAAAACTGTTTATGGAAATGATACGCTTTGAAAATGTCTCATGCTCTAATGTTAATATATTTGTTGGAACTCTGTTTACATCTAGTGTTTTTGAATGTTCTCGACACCATTGTCCCTATGAAGGCTAAAATGGTTAAAAATAAGCAGAAGGCAACCATGGAGAAATGATGATTCGGTCAGGCAGCAGAAAGGGAGTGCCGCCGGGCGAACGAAAATGGCGCAAGTCGAAGCTCCGGTTCAGAAAGAGATTTACAGAGAGAAGTTGTACATGTACAACCTCATTTATGTAGAACTAGGGAAGGATATTTTCTGAAATAATTGGAAAGCTGCAGTAACAACTGGCGTGTCCTGTTTGCCACAGTAACAGATGAACAAACCCTCCAGCTCAGCTGCCGTTAGAACTCATTTCACATCCAATGTGTAATGAGTTTGCATTATTCTTTAATGACAAAGTTCAGGGCATTAAAAATGCTATAAATTCTACAATGCAAAAAATCACCCTCAAACCACCTACACACTTAGATCTGACTCACTTTGCACCTGTAACTGACAAAACTGTCCAGGAGTCATCACCAGCCTGAGTTCATCTACATGCTGCCTCGATGTGTTACCCACAGATTTCTAAAGTCTGTGCTGAACAGTTTGTTAGCATCACTCACTCACATAGTTAACATGTCGCTTCAATCTGGAACATTCCCAATTTCTTTGAAAACTGCGGTCATAAAGCCTCTCCTACAAGAAGAGCAGTCTTGATGCCGCAGTACTGAGTAATGCCACGCCCATCTCTAATCTGCCATTTTGGGGCAAAGTCCTTGAAAAGGTTATTCACCAACAGCTCACTGATTTCCTCTTAATAAACAACTCATTTGATGTTTTCAGGTTTTAGACCTCATCACAGCACTGAGACTGCTGTTGTCTGGTGACAAATGACATCCACCTGAACACTGACGCGGGCAAAGCCTCAGTCTTAATTCTGTTAGATCTGAGTGCTGCTTTTGACAAGGTCGATCATGGGACCCTCTTACAGAACCTAGAGGACTGGGTGGGCATCACTGGTACTGAAAATGTGTCCTATCACAATTATGCAGACGATACTCAGATCTATGTTTCACTGACGGCAGGTCTTGTATAAATCAAGTTAGAAATCTGGGGAAATAAAGGACTCAGACTTGAGTTTTAAAACGCCACGCAAATCAATACATCAGCAGCCTTTCTAACCATCTAAAAACATTGCAAAATCAAAAGTATAGTGTCTAAACCAGACCTGGAGAGACTTATCCATGCGTTTGTCTCTAGTAGATTAGATACTGTAACGGCCTGCTCACATGGCCTCTCCAAACACGAGCTGTAAAACAGCTGCAGTACATATCCAGAACGCTGCTGCTCGGGTCCTGACTAGAACGATCAATTAGTCTGTTTCTCAGGTCTCTGCACTGGCTTCAGCTCAGAGAATAGACTTTAAAGCAGCTCTGCTTGTGTACAAGTCTCTCCATGGCCTTGCACCAAAGTACATCTCGGACAGTTTACATGCACCGAGTCCAGAGGCACAGCCCAGGACGGAGCTGGACTTTCTTGATGACTTTGTCTAGCTTCCTCCTTCCCTTCTCTGTGATGCTGCTGCTCCAGCAGACCACACCGTACAGGAGGGCTTATGCCACCACCGAGTCGAAGAAGGTACTCAGGAGTGGCCCTGTCACTCCAAAGGACCGGAGTCTCCTCAGGAGGTAGAGCCGACTCGGCTCTTTTCTTGTATAGTGCGTCTGTCTGATGAGTCCAGTCCAGTTTGTGGTTCAGATGAACACCCAAGTACTTGTATGAGTCAACTCTCTCAATATCCATTCTCTGGATGTTCACTGGTGAGGGGAGCAGCAGAGTGGCGTCTGTGGAAGTCCACCACCATCTCCTTGGTCTTCCCCCAGCGTTGATGAGAGGTGGTTCTGCTCCACCAGTCCACAAAGTCCTGAGCCCATGTCATCTGTACTCCATATCGTCGTCGCTTACAGAGCACTTTATTGTTACGTGAGCCAAAGGAAGTCTCAAGCCCTCCTCTCAGCATTACTAGGGTCATCAATGGTGTATTGAAGAGCTGCAACCTTCGGTGATGATAAGCTTAAACTAGTATTATTTAATTGTGGCCAAATATTTTATTTTACAATAACCACTTTTCAATGTAAAACCAAACTTTGAAAACCGTTTTAGTTAGTTAGTTAGTTAGTTAGTAAGGCAATAAAAGGGACCGTCAGGGAAGAGTTTCCTCTTTAAGAAATGTTTCCTAACGTTGTCTTTGCTCAGTACAGACGTATCGTTGGCAAACCTTTTCACTTATTGAATGGTGAATATGAAATGTTTCCATGAGGAAGGCGCTATTGAGTCCAAAACCAACAGATACATGCTTTCATTTGTGCCAACGTCTGTGTCACTCTTACACAAGTATGTTCTCCAAAGGTTCACTTATATTCTAGTTGCTTTATTCAGTTGGACAGTGGATATGTTGCTTAAAATCGTTTGGTATTATTGTTTGTAATCGATCTTGTTGTGCATTAATCCTATTGTTAAGGAGCTGGATTTATATCTTTGTGCACTTTACTGCTGGGCAGTGCAAAGAATGGACTTAAATTGAATTGCTGATCTGGTTTTATGTGTGTGCGTGTGTGTGTGTGTGTGTGTGTGTGTGTGTGTTGTGTGCATGTTACTGGTGTTTGCTGCCGGGGGCAGTAAGACCAAGAACAAATTTTCCTTGGGGACAATAATGTTATTCCAAATCTTTCGACCGATAGAATGCGACCGATAGTGAAACCTGGGATTCAGGGGCGCAGTGAGGTTTTTTCCCGGTCGTGAACACTGGACCAGGTCTATACTCTCCATCGCGTGATCGGCGTTCACTGGGAGTTTGCACATTCAGTCCATGTGTGCTTTATATAAAAGGTGTCTTCCAGGTGGGTGGGCCCCAAGTGCAGGAGTTCCATATCTCGGGGCCTTGTTCCCAAGTGAGAGAGGGATGGCGCATGAGTTTGACAGTGCAGCAGTAGTAGAGTAGAGCCACTGCTCCTACGTCGAGAGGAAACAGCTGTAGAGGCTGAAATAGATTAGTTCAAGAGAAAATACTCCACTGGAAGAACTCATCTTCCTTTGTGTTTTAAAAATGTCACAAAAAGCATGGTTGAGTTGTGTATGTTTGTTTGTGTCCTTGGCGATCCAGAGAAACTCATCAGACGACGCACTGGTCTGAAGGTGAAATGGACTCTGTCGGCAAAATGGCCCAAAATACTGCCAAATAATGAATTTAAGGCATGAAACATATTAACAAGCAGGAAATTACTTCAAAACTATCGAGAAGAGATAAAGACGTGAATTAAATCATAAATAAAAATAACAATTATGAAATGCTTTACTTGTGTATACTTTTTATGCAGTTAATCATTATAAAATAATGTAATTTTAAGTATGTGTGCTGCTTTATACTAAATTAAATTATTTGTTTTTTGTTTGTTTATAATTTGTCAACTTTTTTTTTTATTTTCCCTTTTTTTTAAACTCGCTTTGGTGATTCAGTGCAACATACAAGAAGAACAATAATTAAAACAACGTATAAAGATCAAATAGGGCATGCATTGAAGAAAAACAATAAAAATGTACTATAAGATAAACATCGGCTTACTATGTAACACAAAATGTACAGGTACATTTCCAGATGTAGTGCAGAAAGTGTATACAGTCCTTTTAGTCTCAATGAAAATAAAAAATAATGAATCACTAATCCTAGGTTTTACCCAGAGGGGCTTCAATGTCCCCAAAAGGCTTTGAAAAACCATGGTTGCTTGTTATTGGTTTGTTTAATTCAGGGGCGGGCCTTTGTCAGAACTAAATTTAAGCAGGTTTTAGACCAGGATCTTGACCAAGCCAGGATCAGGAAGGATCTCTTCCGATTCTACTCACTCCGACTTTTTACACATTTTTAAATTTCATACATCTTTTTCATCCATATTCAGAATTTTGTCCTTTCTACAACAGAATTTATTTTATTACAACTGGGGAAAAAATAATCAGATTTGTTTTCTCTGATCACCCCCATGTTTAGTGCTGGATGTGCTTAATTCTTTAAGTCATGTGTAACGTGTAAGTTTTTGGCAAGTATAAAAATTATTCAAATAGAAATTGATCATTGTGAATTGAATGCTAGTATATATTTTTTAAATATATTGACCACTTTGTTTTTGATACTAGTAGTAATAGTAGTATTATCAAAATGACTCAAACTATGATCCACACACACAGTGTCTCTGAGTTAAGTTCTGCTCTGATTCAGGACTTGTAATTGGTTTATTTGTTGAGCTGATTTGTTGTGAATATGTATTCCTTAAGCCCTGTTTACCTCATCTTCATTCGAGTTAGTTGAAAAACACTCTGAGCCCAGCTAGCTCTGAGGTGGGGGTGCTTGTGTGAACAGTTGGATTTTTAAATAAAAATTATTATTGTTTTTAAATTATCAGAAGACCAAATTGGATAGTTGAATGGTGAGGTTTCAGACCAAAAGGAGCGCTATGGTGAACTTCAGTCAGAGTTCCCATTTCACTCTGGGAGCCTACTTTGACCCTGGGCCTTTGAGGTGGCTGTATTCCTCATCATACTGTCTGTGGTATGTTCTGATAGTGCTGTCCAACCTGCTCCTCATTCGTCGTCATATGTTTGAAGAACCGGACTCTACATGAACCATGTACATGTTTCTATGTAGTTTGTTTGTGAATGAACTCTATGGGCAGCACGGCCTTGTTTCCATTTCTGCTGCTTCAAATTCTTCAAGATTTTCACTCAATTCCAGCTCCATTTTGCTTCCTACAAATCTTCTGTATCTTTTCTTATGGACACATTGAGTTTTTCACATTAGCTATGATGTCATAATGACCGATATTTGGCCATTTGCTTCCCTCTGCAGTACCACTCCAATATGACCCACACCAAAGTCTGCATTCTCATTGCTTTGACCTATCTATTGGTATTAATAGGTATAGTTAGTTTAATTTCTCTCAGCGCCCCTTTACAATTGTGTGGAAATTACTATCAACAAAGTTTATTGTGATAATTATCTGTTGTAAAACTGGCCTGTTTTGACACCCTCTGTTAACAATATATATGGACTTATCCAGTTGTTTCTGATCACTGTGTTACCTTCAAGGTTTGATGTATTATTTACTTATTTTCATATTTTCAAAGTGTGTTTCCGTGGCTCAAACAGACGCAGCAGAAGGCCCTCAGCACCTGCACCTCACCTGGCCTCTCTGCTCAATTTCACTTTCGGTGTCAGTTTTGAAATAATGCAGGCAGGTTTAATATGAGCTCTGTCCCAAATGTCCTGCGAATTATCCATTTCTCTGTATTTCTTAACAGTGCAGCCTTTGTTTAACCAGTGTTGTATGGATTGAAAATGTCAAAAATACGGAAGTCATGCAGAAAGACACTTTTGGGTAAATAAACGTTCTATACCTTTTTTATTTAACTATTTATTTCCATACAAGATTAAATAAAAGAAGATTTTTAAAAAGATGTTTGCTGGATGTTATTTGTGTTGGCTCAGGCATCTGTTTAGGAGGCTCCTAAACTCCTACCTGGAGAGGAGTCCCCACCAGGAGGAGGCCTGGTGAAAGATTCAGGGCATGTTGGAGGGACAATGTCTCTGTGGCCTGGGAACGCCTCTGGGACATCCAGAACAGCTGAAAGATGTAGTTGGGGTAAGGGAAGCTTCATGGCCCGGCCCCAGAAAAGCAGAAGAAGATAGATAGGTTTTTGTGTATGCTATTTACCATGACAAACTGGAGAAATGTCACACAGACACAGCAACTCAAATGTAGGAGCAGAGAATACAAAATATAGCATTCTCAGGTGGAGGAGCTGAACATAAAGCAGGGGAAAGGGCTCATGCCAATAAGGCAGTAGAAATTGTACACAATAAGGCATAATCTTTTGAATTTTTTATTTTTTATTACTAGTCACATTTGTTGTCTTTTTGAATAATTTAGAGGAATTACAGAATCCAAAACAGTAAGTATTTCAAAGCTACTTTTAAAAAGAGATGGAGGACTTCCAGGTATAACGCTGACTGAGTAGTTGCACTACTACACTGTGCTGCCGACATTTGCCTTTAAAATCGCTTTTTCTGACTTCCGGTAATGGTGGCGCTTTGAGCTCAATTAAACGAAATTCAATTTATTTTTGTAACGCCCAAAATCACGCCAGCAGTTGCCTCGAGGGCTGACAGTGAAAAACAGAATAAACACTGTTCATTGGGATTTGGTAATGTCCCAGCATCCCGTTTGCTTTGACCCTCCTTCTCGCCCAGGAAAAACTACCAAACCTCCAGAAATCTGGAGAAGTTCCACAGTGAAGGAGAGATCCGACTCCCTCGGACGGACAGGAGGACGCGACTCAATTTGCAGATAGACAATGGAGCTGGACCTACTCAGGAGGAGAACGAGTTCTTAGCTGACGCACCCACACCACTGCTGCAAAACTTGGATTTAAGATCATCGTAGACGTACCTAATCCCAAACAAAGAGAATAATTGATGCGGAAATACGGAAGGCACAAGTCTGGAAACACTACGGGCCCAAAAACAGACAAAGCTGACCGTCCCCATTGGAAAACAGCCCGCATCGCAAGGCAACAAAGCTCACGAGGCTAACGATGTTAACATGGCTAGCAAATCTGAGGCGGAGAACCGCGGCCAAGATGAAGATTCACACAACTTCTTAGCATCTGAAGGGGGAGAGACTACATCTGGTTGTCAGATATGGCTTAAGATGTACGAAGTGAAGCATGCCTTGGACTCTCTTAGAGCCGAGTTGTTAGCTGCCATAGCCCCGATCACGTCAGCTGCAGTGTCCGCTCAGCTGAAAGCAGAGGGAGTAACCGGAGCACGCATGGAGGAAGTCGAGCAGCGCGTTTCAGACAATAAGGACAATCTGCAGACAGTAAGGGCCGAGATGGAGGCACTGCAGGCCAGGGTGACGACGCTGGAGTCGGAGAACAACAACATGAAAAATAAGATCCTGGATTTGGAGTCCAGATCCTGTCATCCTAACCTGAGCCTCTTGGGCATAGAAGAAGGAGAGGAAGGAAAAGATACAGAGAGCTTTTTGGAGAAGATTATTCCTGAGCTCCTTGTTAGCTCCCATCACAGTCGAAAGAGCACATCGCCTGGGCAAACCAAGACCAGCAGTATGTATGTATATATATATATATATATATATATATATATATATATGACGTGGTGAGCCAGGGATCATATATATCATCTCTCTTCTGAGGATTAAAAATATTTGAAAGTTGTCACGGTACAATAGATGCAATCAACCCAATGGCATCAGAAGTATTACAAGTAGCATCCTTCAATGTGAATGGCATACTGAGCCCAATCAAACAAACACAAATGTTAACAAAAATGAAAAAAGAAAAAAAAGACATTATATATTTACAAGAGACACATTTGAATGACACTGAACATCAAAAACTAACAAAATTCTGTTATAAAAAATCTGATTATTTATCTCTCGTCCTTGTTTTTTCGGATTAGGTGGGTCAAACAATGATTTTAAAACCACGTTTTGCAACAGAGGTGTGAGGTCCACTCAGTGCGTCACCGACTGGAACCCAAACCAGACATTTCCATACCTAATAGGACGAATTTTCTTGAAAAAATTGATTCAATGTCTGGATACCAAATTAATGTACAAGAAACGGAAATGATCTAATTCTAACACCCCCACCTCTGACCTTGAGAAAGACTTACACTTTTAAATGTTAATGAATCTCAATAAAGAAATGCCAACAATTTGGGTTGGTTATGCCCAGATTTTTCTATCTATTCCAGACTCTACCGATTTCCATCCCAAATCAGCTTTTTGATGAGTGGAATAAAACACCATCAAGATTTGTATGGCAAGGCAAGAAATCTTGTATTCAGTTCAAAAGAAATAGAAGGTTGGGGTTTGTTTTGTTAGAAAAATGACTTTATTTCAACTCAAATCAGAGCGTTGCTGGTGTGACCCAGAATATGAAGCTCGATGGAGAAATATTGAGATTAATGTTATGCCGGGGGTTCCTGTGCAGGCCTTACTGGCAGATGACAAATGGTTGAGTCATTGGAAGGAACTGGAAAACCCTTGAAATCTGTGCTCACAACCCGGAAAGTACTAATCAAAATATATAACCTGAACAAAAATTGAGTTATTATAATCAAGAAATGATAAATTATAAAGCACAAAGCATATACATCACAATTTTCAAGGGGAATAATCTAAATTATATAAATGCTCAAATAATCTGGACAGTCATTCATATATATATATATATATATATATATATATATATATATATATATATATATTATAGTATAAATAAATTGGAAAATAAGGTAACTTTGTTTTGACGGATAAGAGTAGGAAAACGTGTCTACGTCCCAGTGGAGAATACAAAAATCACACGTTTGGAGAGAATTCTACTGGAAAAAAGTGTCAGTTTTTTCACAACTTCATGTCAAAGTCGCTCAATGTTCACAGGGAAATGCAATTGTTGGAGAAACTGTGGAAGCCAGGAGGCAAACCACTATCACATGTTCTGAGACTGTCCTGCTGCTCAGAAATATTGGACTGAAATTAACAATGCACTGCAGACTGTTTTTGACATTGCCATTGCTCTTGTAGGTATTTAATGTTGAACTAAAACACAACTAGATCATATTTTTTTCACATTTTGTTAATCGCAAACTGCAATAACTTTCTTTTTACATTTGCGTATTTCAAATCACTTTGAAATATCAAGCTGTCCTTCAAAAGCTTGTTTGCTCACTTTCCAAACAGCAGTGATCTGAGGACAAGGCGGATCTTGGTCATCTTGAGTCCATAGACAAGAGGACTGGCAAGGGGCTGCACACTGAGCCAGTACAGAGACAGGAACACTCGCACGCGGTTGGGCACGCGCCGCATGTTGAAGCGGCTCTGCACAATTTCGAAGAAGGCCCCAAAGGAGAAGTTGACGAGGGAGATCAGGTGAGGCGTGCACGTGCTCAGCGCTTTCTGACGAGTCTGTTTAGACCGTTGAAACACACGCGCAGGATTCGAATATAACGTGTACAGAATGAGCAGGATTAGCCCAAAATGACAGAGAAAATATGAGCAAGTCCACAGACGTTTTGATCGTGGTGTCGTAGCAGCTCAGTCTCAACACCCAGTAGTTATCGCAGTAAACCTTGTTGATGATGTTTCCACAGAGTATGATTTGAACATTGAGGCCATAGAAAAATAGGTTCACCACTACAGAATAACACCAAGTCAGAGCCGTCAGAACTGCCACTTTTGTGGGTGTCATCTTGGAGCCGTACTGAAGTGGGTGACATATGGCCAGGTAGCGGTCGTACGACACAACAGCAAGTGTCGCCAATTCAATGACGCCATATGAATACAAGCCAAATATCTGCAGTAAGCACATAGTGGTGAAATAACATGGACATCCTGAAGGATCTGAAATAAAAGGAGTGGAAATATGGCCGTGCTGCCGTACAGTTCACTAAAGAACAAACACTACAGAGGAAAAATATACATTGGCTCGTGAAGGCTTCTATTCAGACTGATGACGACATGAGGACGAGGTTGCACAGGAGAATAGCACTGTACGTGAGCAGTAGAATCAGAAAGCTCAAGTACTTTAAAGATCAATGTCAATGTAAGCTCCTAGAACAAAGTGAGTGACAGGAGTGAAGTTCAGCATGGTTCAGTCTCACAAAGTCACATAGGGTTAAACCAGATACATTTACATTATTGTGCATCAAGACATTAAACTTGTCAAACCAAGCCTTATACAGCTCAACATTAAAACCTTAATGACAGTCGAAGATTCCAGGACACATTCACTAGAAGAATAAACATATTAGTAGCAATACAACCAATAATTAAACTATGAAGTAAATAGGATTATTTCAATAATGTTCTGACTATATTTTCTGTTCCAACACTAACTAAGCGTTAAATTTTACTCACCAAACAAGGACTTGACCAACTACAAGAATAATACATATGTAAAGAAATACTATTCCAACCTGTTTTAGCAGAGACAAATTAACCAAGACAAAACCTTGTTAAACAAATTTACATTAGCAGAAAACAAGTAAGACAAGCCATAGTGAAGTTGATTAAAAGCAGAACATACATTTTAAAAATATATTATTTTAACAACAAAAGAAGAATTATAATCAATTACAAAATCATTACAATTAAACTCAGTGAATAATGTCATCATTTTGTCCGTCTGACTATAATATACAACTATACAACTGCATTTCTAATGCAAGCATTTCATCTCATGTGATTAACGATCAGGTCAACAGCTGAAAAACACACGATCACAAACAGTATGAAACATGAGCGTTGGAAACAGGAGACATCTGGTTTGAATAGAATTGTGTCTCTGAGTATCTGTAAGAGAGTGAAGGATTTAAAGCTGAACCCAGAGAAACCACAGAAGACACACGTCACCAACAAATGCACTAGAGAACACAGTTAAGAATACGTTCAGGGAATAATATTCTTCAAACATGTTTTTTCCACTGATCAGGAATTGAATTCATTTATTTTCACATAAAATTCCTTTTTATGAAAAAGTTAATCAGTCTATGTTGCAATATGATTTGAATCAAGTGGTCCATCCGGACCAGAACCTCCCGCCACAAGAATAGTTTCTTTCCCTCTGGTGTTGGGCTCATAAACACTTCTTAACACCTGTAACTTTAACTATAATTGACTCAACAATCACTCACTGCACTGTTCACTTCTGCACTACTCCTGTAAATTCAACTGTACATTTTGTGTACATAGTAAGTCTGGTTTTATCTTTAGTAAATTTAGATTGTTTTTCCTTAATGCATGCCATATTTGATATATTTTGCCTTTATTATTTGTTCATCGTATGTTGCACTGAATCACCAAAGCAAATTCATAGCCTGTAAATTTTGTTCGCTAACAATGGCAATAAACCTTTTCTGATTCTGACGCTGCCAACCTTTTTCTGGGTGTTTTACGCCAAAATATTTTTAATTTAACCTGTAATGTTGTTATTATCATTATTATTTTTATTGTAGTAAAAAGTATTGGTACTATGGGAAATCTGAGGCATTTGGCATGTGGGCCATAGTTTTGGACACCTTGCTGTAAAGTGATGGGAGTGATGGGTTCACCTCAGAGTGATATAAAGCGCTAAAATAAGATAAGATCTCCTTTATTTGTCCCACAGTGGGGAAATTCCAGAGTTGCAACAAAGGGTACAGAAGCAGATTAGGCACAGTATAATAATAAAAACAGATAATTTAGGGAAAAAAAGAAAACTCTTATAATCTTATTAATAATAATAATAATAATAATAATAATAATAATAATAATAATAATAATAATAATAATAAAAACACTCTTATTTACAGCTGTAGGAGAGTGTTGCAACGAGCAACCGGCTCTCACCAGCACCCGGACGTCAAACACTTACTCCTCTGCTTTGAACAACATTTAACTGGGCACTTAAAAAAACTCAAGAAGCCATCATATCCCTGATACCAAAAGAAGGGAAGAACCGATTGGATTGTGCCTCATATAGACCCATTTATTTTCTGAATGTGGACTATCGTATATACACCTCTGTTATGTCCGAAAGAATGGAACAAATACTCCCAAATTTAATCCACAATGATCAGACTGGATTTATTACCAAACGACAAACACAAGACAACATAAGACCATCTTTACACATAAAGAGCCAAATACAAAAACAACAAAACAAAGCTGTAATAATTAGTTTGGACGCTGAGAAACATTTTGATTCTGTTAGCTGGCCATATTTATTTAAAGTGCTAAACCAATTTAAAATAGATATAATAATAAAAAATATAGGGGCTCTTTTTACGATGGTCCTTTTTACGATCCTCTTTATGTGTAAGGATCGTATTAAAATCAATGGCCACTCTGGAAAGAGGGGTGAGGCAGGGCTGTTCCTGGTCTCCCCTCCTTTTTGCTTTGTACCTGGTACTCTCTCAAAAATATTGCACTGAAATTAACAATGCACCGCAGACTATTTTTGACATTGTCATTGCTCTTGATTTTAGAACTATGTACTTGGGCCTCAAAACTCCTGCCTTGCACACAATAAATGGATACCTTTGAAACATACTTTTGGCGATAGGAATAAATGCAATCAAAAGGAAATGGTTGACACAAACATCACCAACGATCAAGAACTGGACTGACATAGGAACAGACATCAGACAAATGGAAAAGATCACACTTAATTTGGAAATGGACAAATTTGACCAAGTGGGGTTTTTATTTTAATCTAAATGGGCCGTGATTTTTTTTCTTGAGATGTTTAGTTGATGTCTACTTGTGTTCTTATTTTGATTTTTGTTCTCTGGTCATGTTGTGTTCTGTGTTCTATATTTATTCTTCTTAAAAAATGAAAACAATTAAATTAAAAGCAATGAGGTGCTGCTTGTGGTGGAGTGAATGGCACTCGTGCCTGCGTGTGAAGAGGTCTGTGGCTCTGAGTTCAAATCTGGCTCTTGACAATTTGCTGCAATGTTCTTCCCTCGTCTTGTCCACATTTCAAGCTGCACTGGCCAAGAGAAAGGAGTGTCATTTGAGTAGCTCTAATTTTGGAGCAATGATACTGAAATAGGAAATGTCTCGAAAATGGTGGTTGTGGTGCTGCCCGATGGTTGTGTGGTTAAAGGAGCAGCACATATGCCAGTCTCAGCATTGTGACTTTGACTATTTTATTCCTCCCTAACTCCCATTTCCCGCTGTCTCGATCACTAAACCTGTGGGCCAATAGTCTAAGCAATTTTCAGATAATCAATGTTGAACTATAACACAAGTAGATCATCATTTTACATTTTGTTCACGGCAAACTGCAATATTGATCTAAAATTGGCTCGGTAATAGAAATAGGCCCGTCAATTGCCTCTATGATATTCCACTGTAACAAGCAGCAGATTTTAAGTTACATTTAAAACATTGACATTTTATTTTTCCAAAGTGACTACACGTGAAATTCATGTGAAATCATTCAGAATAAATAAAAGCCTCGGTTAAAGGACATGGCAGGATTACTCAAACCTGCATGAGTCAGTCCAAATACAACTTTGAGTATATTGATAGTGAGGAAACACAGTTAATTTTGTATCATATGTCTCAGAAAACGTTCTCTAAATCTAATGATCTAAATATCATTTGAAATATCAAGCTGTCCTTCAAAAGCTTGTTTGCTCACTTTCCAAACAGCAGTGATCTGAGGACAAGGCGGATCTTGGTCATCTTGAGTCCATAGACAAGAGGACTGGCAAGGGGCTGCACACTGAGCCAGTACAGAGACAGGAACACTCGCACCGGGTTGGGCACCGCGCCCATGTTGAAGCGGCTCTGCACAATTTCGAAGAAGCCCAAAGGAGAAGTTGACGAGGGAGATCAGGTGAGGCGTGCACGTGCTCAGCCGCTTTCTGACGAGTCTGTTTAGACCCGTTGAAACACACGCGCAGGATTCATATACGTGTACAGAATGAGCAGGATTAGGCCCAAAATGACAGAGAACATATGAGTAAGCCACAGATGTTATTGATCGTGGTGTCGTAGCAGCTCAGTCTCACCACCCAGTAGTTATCGCAGTAAACCTTGTTGATGATGTTTCCACAGAGTGTGAGTGGAGCAGTGAGGCCATAGGTGAACAATAGGTTCACCACAACAGGATAACCCAAGTCAGAGCCGTCAGAACTGCACTTTTTGTGGTGTCATCTTGGAGCCGTACTGAAGTGGGTGACATATGGCCACGGTAGCGGTCGTACGACACAACAGCAAGTGTGCAATCTAATACCCGCCATATGAATACAAGCCAAATATCTGCAGTAAGCACATAGTGGTGGAAATAACATGGACATCCTGAAGGATCTGAAATAAAGAGTGGAAATATGGCCGTGCTGCGTACAGTTCACTAAAGAACAACTACAGAGGAAAATATACATTGGCTCGTGAAGGCTTCTATTCAGACTGATGACGACAATGAGGACGAGGTTGCACAGGGAATAGCACTGTACGTGAGCAGTAGAATCAGAAAGCTCAAGTACTTTAAAGATCCAATGTCAATGTAAGCTCCTAGAAAAAGTGAGTGACAGAGTGAAGTTCAGCATGGTTCAGTCTCACAAAGTCACATAGGGTTAAACCAGATACATTTACATTATTGTGCATCAAGACACTAAACTCAAAAAAAATAAAAACCTCAAGGACAGTTGAGGGACACACTCACCAGAAAGAATAAGAAATTATTTCTGTGGATTTGTTCTGACTATATTTCTGTTTCCAACACTAAGCTTTAAACTTTACTGACCAAACAAGGACAACCAACTGCAGGAACAATGCATATGAAAAGAAAATACTATTCCAGAGTCATATTAACCAAGACTAAACCTTATTAACAAATTTATATTAACAGTAAATATGAATACATTAAAAGCCCGGCATTAAATTTTAACTATATTGATTAAGAAAGTATACACTTTTAAATGTGACAAAAAGAAATGTTAAAAAACATTCAGATCTGCCCACGCAAAATGATGAAAACAGCATAACAACAAAAGATGAATTATGATCAATTACAAAAATCAATACACCAAATACAATCAAACTACACCCGTGAATTAAATTAATAATGTGATCATTTTGTCTGTCTGACTATAACATACAACTTTGAGGCATTTCATCTCATGTGATTAACGATCAGGTCAACAGCTGAAAAACACACGATCACAAACAGTATGAAACATGAGCGTTGGAAACAGGAGACATCTGGTTTGAATAGAATTGTGTCTCTGAGTAACTGTAAGAGGCAGAAGTCATGGAAAAGAGTGCGCCTGACGACTGAGAGTGAAGGATTTAAAGCTGAACCCAGAGAAACCACAGAAGACACACGTCACCAACAAATGCACAAGAGAACACAGTTAAGAATACGTTCAGGGAATAATATTCTTCAAACATGTTTTTTCTACTGATCAGGAATTTAATCAATTTATTTTCACATAAAATGCCACCGTTTTTTTTTCCTTTGTATAAAAAATCTGTGTGTTACAATATAATTTGAATCAAGTGTGCAACTTGTATCACAAGTCTCTTAAATTATGAAGACACCGCTGAATATCCAAACATTAAGAACAAAATGCATAACTTTTTTTTACCTCAGATAGCTTTAGAAGAGTTTCTTCGGCTTCCAATCCTCTGCTATTTCTTTTTTGAGAGATCAAGTTTTTCACCATTTTCAGAATCAGAAAAGGTTTATTACCATTGTCATTGAACACAGTTCGCAAACATAGGAACTGGTCTTGGCCTTAAGGTGCAGAAATAAAACACTGAATAATAAAATAATAATAATAGTGTTACACCCTCGAATAATCAGATGATCCATTCCGTATGGCAACTTTTCATAAGTCAACAGTTCAAACACAAACATTGGCGGCACACAGGGCTACAACACCCCTCAACACACTCAACTCAATGAGTAGGCGTGGCTGACCTACTTTTCACTCCAAACCCCCTCCAGGTACAGCCCCTTTCATGGACGCTTTGCTTCAAGTGCTCCATGGCAAATTTACAATTCAACACAAAAAGTAATAATAATTTAACAGTGTACAATACCATCACAATTACATATTAGCATAATAAATTAGATGTGCTACACCAGCGACGTCTATAGAGTCAAATATGGCATGCATAAATTAAGAATTTACAAATAAGATAAGGTAAAATAAACTTGGCCTCAGTATGTACACAAGAAATGTACAGATGGTCAGAAATAGTTCAAAAAGTGAATACTGCATGAAAGTGGCAGGTGTTTAATGTGTTCATGAGTCCAACGGCAGGTTCATACATACAGGTCCTGCAAACGGAGGTCTGCAGCCGATCACCTTCTCAGCAGAGGGCGCTGTAGTCTCTACAGCTGCCGCAGGAAGTACATCCTCTGTTGATGAGGGAGCTGATCGCCACTATCTTTTGGGCGTTGAACTCCAGGTTGTTACCGCTGCACCAGGACACCAGCTGGTCCACCTCCCCCCTGTAGACAGACTCCTCCCCGTCCGATGAGGGCGGTGTCGTCTGCAAACTTGCAAACAACTTTACGGAGTAGTGGCTGGAGGTGCAGCAGTTTGTGTACAGGGAGAAGAGCAGAGGAGAAAGTACACAGCCCTGTGGAGCTCCTGTGCTGTGTCTGAGACATTGAAAATATTTAGGGGTTGCACATCTTCATTCAAAAAAATTATTAGGATAAAGACACTCAAATAACTTTTTTATTCAGCTACAACAAGCAAGTAGATGCTAACGCGTTTCGGCATTAAGCCTTCCTCAGAGCGCTTTCAGTCTATTGTGGTGGGCTGGCTTTTATAGGATTCTATCAGGCCCAATTAATTGGGTAATCATTGTTGTTTTATGTCTTGTCCCAAGACATTTAAAACTAAAGTCATCATTTAATCCATTTGGTACCATAGTGTTCAATGTTGAAATCCAGAACATTTCTCTTTGAGACAACTTTTTCAAAATATTCCCCCCTCTAGTGGATCCAATCCCATAAAATCTCAGAGAGGATGGTGAGCCATGATTTGCTTCTTTGTAGTGTTTGGCCATTGCATAATCCATATTTCCTGTCCTGATGGCTGTTTTGTGTTCCGAAATCCTTTGTTTGTCTTTTAGTTTGTCCGACATAGGCTAAGCCTCAGGGGCACAGGAGCATGTATATGACATGTGTTGATTTACAATTGATAAATTGGCTGATTGAAAACGTTCTCCCAGTATGAGGATGGTTGAAGGATTTTACGTTGGTTGTATTATTGCAGCAGGCACAGTTGCCACATCAACTGTTTCAGTTTTATTGATGTTCTTAAGCATCACTTTATTGTAGCTGCTTTTCTAAAGGTAAACAAAGGTGGGGTTTTGCAAATGTCCTCCAGCAATGGCTCTGCTTGAAGTACATGCCAATGTTTCTTCAGTATTTCTTTGACTTTTGAAGCACAGTGACTTGGTCTTGAGGAAATCGGCACGAGTAGTGTCATTAGCCCGTTCAATGGCATTCTTGATGCAGGAAGGGCTATAGCCACTATCTTCAACGCGATCAGCCATTGTCATACTTTGCTTCTCAAACTCATCAGGATCAGAGTAGTTACGCTTGAGTCTTAGAAAACTGCCCGGTAATGTCCTTAAGATATTTAGGATGATTACTCAATGTATGTAATTTTGAAAAAGTGTTGCTTAGTAAATTTTTATTCAATATGGCCGACATTTGGTTGGGCGGACGGTGTTGCAGTAGTAATATTTTTTACTTCCCTTGTCACAATTTACCTCAGCACCAAATTTCATGATTCTATGATCAGATTCTTTTTAGCCATTTCCTATCTTGCTAAGCCTTTTTGCTTCACATGGTCTTACGAAACTAATAGGCCAGCCTATTATTAGGCACGGACTTAATAATAAAATCAATAGCAGCAACTTTTATATTAGGCCTGAATGCCACAAGCTGGCGAGAGGCCTATTAGTTCCGTAAAGCCATGCAAAGCACTCAGTAATGCACTTCTCCACTCATGCACGTCCAGTGCATACCAATTAGAAGTGGCCAATCAGAGCTTATTGGTCCTGCCAAACAAAATTCTGTTCAGCTGATGTGTCATGATCCAGCTGTGAGAACTGCCGAACAAAGAATGTGAGAACAAATTTACATCATGACGTACTTTTTTTCTTACAGACCGAGGTGCACGACCAAACGTCTCGCTTCTTCTGAAGCTCTGCTGCTGCCTGCCCTCGTTTATGGATCACAAAGCGAGTTTAAAAGCAGAGATGTGAGCCCATTCTTAGTCTGGATTTGGTCTGCGCACACCGGAGTTGAAGGCGAGCACTCTGCGTTGTGCAAAAACAAATTCAATTCAATTCAATTCAATTCAATTCAATACAGTACAGAATTCAATACAGGCAACAGTAGTTGCCTCGAGGGGCTACAGTGGAAAACAAAATAAACAGTGTTCATAGGGACTTGGAAATGTCCCAGCGTCCTGTATCCTTAGACAGATGTCCCAAGCCCCCCTGTCCTTAGACCCTCCTTCTCGGCCAGGAAAAACTACCAAACCTCTTTGGGAAAAAGTAGAAACCTGTAGGAGTTCCACAGTGGGAGAGATCCCACTCCATCGGACGGCACAGGAGGACGCGCCTCATTGCAGATACATGGTGGAGCAGACCACTCAGGAGGAGAACCAATTCTTCGAGGTCGATGAAGAACCGTTTCTCAGGCAGACCGTTTCTCCAGGCAGATGAGGAGCATCTGGATCACGGTCCTCGATGTCCTGCTCCACTCCCGTCGAGGAAGTGGGAGAAGGAGAAGAAAAGCGATGAAAAAATGCCAGTGAAATTAAATATTGAATATTGTTTGATAGAAAAAGTAGTAGGAAACAGAGGATAGTGCTCAAGCTGCCATACTTCCCCCAGTATAGTTGCTCCTCGGGCAGCATAGCTGGGACTATCGGTTTTTATTTCTGTTCCTAACTGGCCTGATCATAAGCCATTTCAAAGAGGAACGTTTAAGCCTGGTCTTAAATGAAGGGCCTAGTACGATGACCTAGGTTTTTTTCAGGGTTCAAGAGCAGATAATGAAGTGTCATCAGGTTTTTATTTCTTCCACACAAGCACTAAGTTTCTGTTGCTTGATCGGTCTGATCAGGTTTCATTGATAAATACAGCTTGTGTGTCATCTGCAGAGCAGTGGAAGTTAATGCATTGCTTCTCTGATCATGTGACTAAGCGCAGCATATAAAGAGTAAACAGAATTGGACCGAGAACTGAACCCTGTGCACACGTAGATTACTTTAGAACAGGGGGAGGAGCTCTGGTTTACATGAACAAACTGGTACCTACCCGATAGGTAGGATTTAAAGCAGCTGAGGGCGGGGCCTTTGACACCTACATCACATTCTAACCTCTTGCAGTAGAATGTTGTGGTCGATGGTGTCGAACGCTGCGCTGAGTCCAATAGAACAGGATTGAGACCAGTCCATCGTCAGCAGCTAATAACAAATTATGTGTGACTTTAACTAGTGCAGTTTTCAGTGAGTGGGGGCTCCGCCCTGACTGGAAAACTTCGAATAAGTTATTGCCTGTAGATGGCGACAAAGCTGCTTAACTACAACTCTTTCAAGGATTTGAGAGACAAAGGGTGGGTTTGATAATAGGTCTGTAGTTTATCAACTGGTCAGGATCAAGATGAGGCTTTTTCAAGAAGCGGTTTAATGCCTGCATGTTTGAAGGACTGTGGAACATAACCACTTTCTAATGAAGTATTCATTATATTAAGATGAATCTATAATTAGGGGAGAATGTCTTTGAGGAGTCTGCTTGGAATCGGGTCTAGAAAACAAGATGACGTTTTAGAGGACATAATGGTGAAGTTCTCTCTGCTTGATCAACGCAGTGAACCTTTCTAGTGTTACTGATGGATTTCTATGGGACACTAGTTTTACAGCTTGGGCGAATAGTGGGAGGAGTTTCAATCTAATTTATCTCTGATTGTTTTTATTTATTGTTAAAAATAGAAGAAAATCATTAGAGTGAGAGTAGGCTGGAGTGACGGCTCTATGCGCTGTGACAGTTGGTTACCCTGGCTACAGTGCTGAAAAGAAATCTGGTGTTTTTTTGTTGACTTCTATTAAATTTGAATAGTATCTGGTTTGGCTTACGCAGAGCCTGCTTATGGACAGTAGGCAGATTTTCCGTGCTTTTAGGGATTCCTCCGTGTGGAGGACGAAATGGTCTTTTTTATGTGAACGCAGTTTCTTCATTGTGCATGGGGAGCGCTTTTGGCCTAATGACCTTCTGCTTTAGCGGATTTGCAATTAAGAGCGGACTTCAGAGAGTTCAATGTCAAGTTCGACAAATTGATCACTTACACTGGACTAAGGCCGTTCTCAGCAGGATCACATGACATGATCACATGACATGATCACATGATGTCGTTGAATATTGGCTCTTTATTTCTTTGAACTTTGAGATAGATTTTTCCGATATTGTCCTTTTCATCATGACTTTATTTTGTGGGCTGGATAATCTTTAAGAACAAACTGAAAGGTATTAGGAAATGATCTGACAGTATAGGGTTTTGAGGAAGACAATGAGGTCACTAATCTCTGTTCCATATGTTAGAACAAGATCTAGAGTGTGCTTGTGACTGTGAGTTGTTTATTTACATTTTGCGAAACACCAATGCTATCTAACAGGGCGTTGAAAGAATTACTGAGAGAGTTTATGGTTCATGTTCACGTGGATATTGAAACTCCAACTATCACTACTTTATCCCAGTCTAACACCAAGTTGATTTAAGTCTGAGACTCTTTAAAACTCTGAATAGGGACCAGGGGTTTTAGAGGACCACGAACAGACTCCTTTTTGTTTCTCCAATTTGGAACATGTGATTGATCACATGACGCTTCAAATGAGCTAATGCATTGTTAATTTTAGGACTCAAGAGTGGGCTTGAGTGTGAGATCACTGCCCACCACCATCTCGCCTGTGCTCTCTGGGGTCTGAAAGTTAACATGAGTGGGTGGGCTGGACTCATTTAGTCTGACTCATCATCTTGTTGAAGCCAGTTTCAGTTAGAGCTGAAGATCTATGTTACAATCATTAATTAATTCATTAACTAAAAGCAATTTAGAGAAATTGACCTAAAGTTTAACAGTCCACATTTTACAAACTTATTATTTGTTTACTTGTATCATTTGTGGTGTTATTTTTATAAGTTCTTTGGTCTGACGCCTGAACGAGCTTTTCTGAGGTTTGACTTTTTGACATTATTTGCACGAGGGACACACAGTCTATCTGCTTGAGTCTGAACACTTCAGTTGTGACGGAGCGGGCGAGAGCTCAGCGACAGAGGAGGTCTTACACTGCTGCTCTGCGCCCGGGCTCATCCCTGGGTGGTCACTTTAGACGACTAAGGCTATCGGTCGAATTCCGAACTAAAAGGGATGTATCCTCCGAAGTCGGATGATGCCATCCCAGCGTATGAGCCCGGCTTCCCCAAAACGCCTCCAATTTTGAACAAAGACTACATTGTTTTGAGGCACCAAGTACATAACAGCGATTGAATGCTGAACACGGCTGTACAGTTCACCATTGATCCGATTGGCAGGGGACCAGAAAATATTACGGTATCTGACATCATCTTTGCCAATTCACACACCGCACCTACTTGTAATTTGAGCACCTCTGATTGGCTCGCTGGGCTCGTCTTACCGCCTGCGTGAATCACGATTCAGCGAACCTTGTCTACTCTGCTTTAAAAGCTAAGGTTTCCTTCGATGTCCCCCATTCTGGCCTGGTAAACATCTAACACTTCACGCTGGCAGCTTCACGTCTCTGACTATAGAACTTCCATTACCAGAGTATACGAGTCCATTCAGCGGGCGTGTGATCGCTGAGGGAGCAAACCTATTGTAAGACGGGAAGCTACGTGCACTACAGGCTGGGTTTAGCGCTCGTTCCCTCGAAGGTCAGCAGATCTGGTCGCATTTTGATCCTGGTCTAGTCCCGGCTGCGCGGGAGGCACTGAGGGGCTAGTCTTAGCCTTGCTAGCGCTGCTAATGCTAACGCTGCGTCTTGATGCACGGTCCGGTAAGCCTGATGCTACAACCTGGCTATAGCTAGACTTAAGCTCCTCCACAGAGCGGATCCGTGTTTCTAACTCCGTAAATAAATAAAGATGAATTAAATAAAGAAACAACACTCAACATTTAATTTATTTATTTATTTAATATCGTTTTAATTTGAGAACACATTGAAAAACGGGAAATCAAACAATGATATTACTCACTTCTTTCTTTGCCTGGATATGAGGCCATGACAAACATCTCCCACAGGGGGCGCTTTTGAATGCCACAGTTCTCAGTCATTGGTTCAAACTCTATCACCATGTATGGACTGGCACCATCCCATTCCAGCCTCCAGCCTTTTCACGCCAGTGTTAAGGTCGGCAAGGTAGCAAAATAGCCCCCTGGCCCCGCCCCCTGATAAAGCAAAATATGGCCTCATGTGTTTCTCTGATTGGTTAATCCGCCTGTTAATCACACTCATACAGTTCCAGACCAAAGTGTATTTATGACGTATATTGTCAAAGTGTGTGGTCATGGCTCGGTCAGGCAAGTGTTTGTCGAAGGTTTAGTCTTTGAATGGACTGCGCAGAGGCGAGGATCATTCTCAAGGTCTTTATTTGGTGCCTACAGGGAAACAGACCTTGTTGGATCGTCTTGATCCTGCCTTCTCACAGTTATATGACAGATGTAAACAAGATAGACGCCCCTCGAGGCAGCTGCTGATTTTGGGCGTGACAAAAATACATTAAAATTTTAATTGAATGAAAATATCTTGGTCAAAGTTCACATGTTCAGAGGTTTGCCTGAGCTTTGACTGCACTTCAGCGCCATAATTCTCCTGCTAAACTTTTTTCTGGGTGTTTTACACCAAAAAAAGCCTATAATGTTGCTTTTTTCAATTGCAGTAAAAAGTACTAGTACTATGGGAAACCTGAGGGCCAACAAAAATTGGCCGCATTTGGCCTGCGGGACATAGTTTTGGACACCTTTCTATAAACATTCTAGAATGTTATGATGTCATATTGTCTGTTGTGTTTGACTGGACAGATTGGAAAACGAAAAAAAGGGCACCAAACCCAAAACCCGATCAAGAAAAAGATCAAGAGGATGGACGACCACTCCTAATGAAGGGCCCCTGGGAACTCCCCGCCGCTCCTGACTCCAAACCTCTCAAAAACTGGGCACACCGCCTCCCCTGTATTCCTCACAAATGTGATGAATCTCATGTGGAATGTCCGGGGCGAAGAACACTCATTTGTACTGGAGGTCTCCTTTAGCCTTTGGTCAAGCGGCAGCAGAGTGAACACAGTTACACATAAATACAAAACAACTAAATAACACAGGGAATGAAAAACATTTCCACATTATTGATGAAGTCTCCAATGCTTTCACCTTGGATTTAAAGAAATTTAAGTACATACAGACTTTAAGTACACACAAATAAGACAAACAAGGTATACTGAATAGAGTAGATTTTCATTAGCATAAAACACAATTGAGTTAAAAAAACAAAAAAACATTAGATTTTTTTTATCCCTACACTGGCATTAAACAAATTTACCATTTCTATATTATGGGGTTAAATTAATGTAGAAACATTTAAATTCCAGAGTAACAAATCAGAATCAGAATGGGTTTATTGCCATTGTCAATGAACACAATTCACAAACATAGGAACTTGTCTCGGCCTTAAGGTGCAACATAAAGAACTGAGCAATAATAAAATCAACATAAATGAGTCAAAAGGAATTGACTATAGTATAAGATAAAAAATAGACTTACTATGTACACAAGTTACATGTTTCTAAGATTTAAATTAATATCGTTTAAAAAAAATTCAACTTAGAGGCAGAAAAAGATGGATTCAGTTATTTGTGCCGTGCTGACCAGGAATACATAAAACATTTATTTCACTTGACTTTGTTGGAAACAGAAGGAACACCACATTTATTGACAATTGCATTATGAGCAGGTTAGCAATAAAAAGTTTATTACGAAAAGAGAAGATATTCTACTTCTAACTCATAAACTCATGCTGGCTGTGCTACTTTTACAAACAGGTTTTTAAAGCTGGTCCTGATTTTTGATAAATGCAGTCCATACATAAGTGGGTTCAAAATGGGAGGAGACATGAGCCAGTACAACGACAGCAAAATTCTGATAGCATTGGGTAAAACGCTCATGTTAAAGCGGCTTTGAAGCACCTCGAAACACACTCCAAAGGAAAAGTTGATGAGAGAGATGAAGTGGGGGATACAGGTGCTAAGAGCTCTCCGCTTGGTCTGCGGAGAAGCACTGAAACATGCAACCAGAATGCGAAAATATGTCACTAAAATGAAGGTCAATGGGGCAAAAACAGTTAGAACAGTGGCAACGATTCCATAGAAGTTGTTCACTGTGGCGCTGGAACAGGCCATCCTTACAATAAAGTAGTTGTCGCAGTAGACTTTAGGAATGATGTTTCTGCAAAGTTTTAACCGAGCAGAGAGCGAGATCGGAATAACGTTGATGACCACAGGACAGGACCAGGTCACGGCGATGAAGATCAGAACCTTTCGTGTGTTCATGTGGACGTGGTACTGCAACGGGAAGCACACGGCCAGATAACGGTCATACGACATCACGGCAAGAGTGAAGAATTCGGCCGTGGCGTAGGTGTACATACAGAAGATCTGCAGGAAGCACAGGGAATGGTGGACAGTGTGCACGTCCCTGAGCATGTGCAAGAGCAGGAACGGGAAGAGCGCCGTGCTGCCGTAGAGCTCGTTCAGGGACAGGCTGCAGAGGAACACAAACATGGGCTCGTGCAGGGTTCTGTTCCGGCTGATGACCACAATGAGGAGAATGTTTGCAAAGAGAATAGCTGCGTACAAGATGACCAGAAAGACAAAAACCAGATAGCTCAGCTGAGATATGTTGAAGTAGCCTGTCAGAATGAAATATGACACATGGGTTTGGTTAGACATCTTGCGATCACACAACGCATTTATCAGAGTCCATTCATGTAGCAAAAGTAGCTAAGTTTACATGCATACCACACATCTGATCATGATTTGATTCACAGCCTTGTCAGATGATTGAAATGTAAAACAGCACATCTGAACTGAACCAGGTTTTGGCCAAAAAAGACTCACAGAAACCAAGTAATCGCAAACAAAAAAGGTAATTTTTTTGTTTTGAAATATCGCTTAAATCCTTTGAACCCGGTCTGGTCTGGCCTCTGTGTTGTGTCTGACATACTTCACAGGCCAGACTGAGGACCAAACCTCGACAGTTATAGGCTCGAAGCGTGTACAGTTCTATTTCTCCACAACATGAGGTCAGTGTAAACAGTAGCCAATCAGCACGCAGCAGGACTCTGGGGCCCCCTTTAGGAGTGAGGGGGCCGAGAAGAATAAACATGTTTACGACATGTTGATTTATCTTTCTAGTGTGTTGCATCCTGTGGAGAACTTTGAGTTTGCATCAAATAAGTAAAAATTAAATAAAAAGAGACATGCTTTTTTTGTATATTGTTTATATTTTGTTCATTTTAAAATGTTTTTTAAAAAGAATTTGGAGTTAAAATATCATAAACATGCGCTATATGCCAAGATATGAGGTAAACATGTCAAATATAGCTTTTACGGATGACAAGTATTAATGATGTAGTCTTAATTACAGGTTTTATGTATAAACACTGTCATCTCAATAAAGGAGAGATGCTTTCCACCGGATTTGATTCTTCAGATGATTATCCAATCATAAAAGCAGGATGAGCACCTCATTTGGGTTGGCCATTTCCTAAAAGTAAAACCAGTTGGAAAAAGGGACTTTGAACTGAACCTTCCCCAACTTAAACTCCAGCAACTGAGGAAGTACAATCACAACCGAACCTGTGAGTCCAGAGCCTTAACCTGAACACGAGCCTTCAGTTTGTGTTCAGGCTCGTGTTCAGGCTCGTGTTCAGCTCCTTCTCAGTTTGTGTTCAGGCTCGTGTTCAGCTCCTTCAGTTTGTGTTCAGGCTCGTGTTCAGCTCCTTCAGTTTGTGTTCAGGCCCGTGTTCAGCTCCTTCAGTTTTGTGTTCAGGCTCGTGTTAGGCTCGTGTTCAGCTCTTCTCAGTTTGTGTTCAGCTCGTGTTCAGCTCTTTCAGTTTGTGTTCAGGCTCGTGTTCAGCTCCTTCAGTTTGTGTTCAGGCTCGTGTTCAGCTCCTTCAGTTTGTGTCAGGCTCGTGTTCAGGCTCGTGTTCAGCTCCTTCTCAGTTTGTGTTCAGACTCGTGTTCAGTCCTTCAGTTTGGTGTCAGGCTCGTGTTCAGCTCGTGTTCAGCTCCTCAGTTTGTGTTCAGGCTCGTGTTCAGAGCTCGTGTTCAGCTCCTCAGTTTTGTGTTCAGCGCTCGTGTTCAGCTCCTTCAGTTTGTGTTCAGGCTCTTGTTCAGCTCCTTCAGTTTGTGTTTCAGGCTCATGTTAGGTCGTGTTTCAGTTCTTCTCAGTTTGTGTTCAGCTCGTGTTCAGCTCTTTCAGTTTGTGTTCAGACTCGTGTTCAGCTCCTTCAGTTTGTGTTCAGGCTCGTGTTCAGGCTCGTGTTAGCTCCTCAGTTTGTGTTCAGGTCTGTGTTCAGCTCCTTCAGTTTGGTGTTCAGGCTCGTGTTCAGGCTCCTTCACAGTTTGTGTTCCAGGCTCGTGTTCAGGCTCGTGTTCAGCTCCTTCAGTTTGTGTTCAGGCTCGTGTTCAGCTCCTTCAGTTTGTGTTCAGGCTCGTGTTCAGGCTCGTGTTCAGCTCCTTCAGTTTGTGTTCAGGCTCGTGTTCAGCTCCTTCAGTTTGTGTTCAGGCTCGTGTTCAGCTTGTTTGGTGAGTTTGTTCCCGTGGTAAATAATGACAGTGATTTATATAGACTTTGGCCCTTGTTCACAATCTGGTTGCCAAGTAACAGTTGTGGAATTACCTCAGCCTATGTCATATTTGCTGGACACGTCAAACCAGGAAGTCACATTTTAAACATCACGAAAATATCCAAATTGGAGGAAACGTGGCAAAATGTTGTTTGGTAAAATCTTAAATATCATTGACTTTTCTTTGCTGAAAAGTGTAGCCTAATGTGTCGTAGGGACTTTAAGTGTTCTCCCCATAACAACTCAAACTATTTTCATCCTCATTGATCATTTGACCATGTTTACCTCGTATCTGTGGATGCAATTTAAGGACTTTCAAAACTAACTCTGACACACTTTTTTGTTCACGAGTAACAGCTCAGGTCTCACAGACCCTCAGCGTCAGCCGCTCCCCGGGGGCGCGCGGAGGCGGGTTAAAAACCGCCCATCGCCGGTGCCGTGTGTCAGAGCCACCGAGACCCGGCTCGAGCGGCTCTGCTCTCCGTCCGCTGCAGCCACGGCTTTGTGGACATGAGCCGCCGTTTGCAGACCAGACGCAGAGTCATGGTGAACGCCAGTCAGGTTTCCCACTTCTCCCTGGGAGCCTACTTCGACGTCGGGCCTTTGCGATGGCTGTATTTCCTCATCATGTTGTCAGTGTATGCTTTCATATTGATGTCGAACTTGCTTCTCATAATCGTGATCTGCTCAAACAAGACGCTGCACGAGCCGATGTACATTTTCCTCAGTAGTTTGTTCGTGAATGAGCTTTGGGGCAGCACCGGTTTGTTCCCGTTTCTTTTGGTGCAGGTGCTTCAGGACGTTCACTCGGTCTCGTACACGTTTTGCTTCATCCAGATCTTTTGTGTCTACATTTATGCCTCTGCGGAGATGTTCACCCTCAGCACCATGGCATATGACAGATATTTATCCATATGCTGCCCTCTCCAGTACAAAACTCACATGAGCACTTACAAGGTCTCGGCTCTCATCACAGGAGCGTGGATGTACCCAGTGGTCTCCATCTTGATCGTGCAGATTCTGGCTGCGTCTTTACAGCTGTGTGGGAACGCCATCCCCACCGTCTACTGCAATAACTTCTACATCGTGAAACTGGCGTGCGGTCAAACGGTCGTCCAAAATGTCTTCGGTTTGGCCAATCTGTTTGTGACCGTGTTCTTTCCGCTGAGCGTGATTTTATTCTCGTACATCCGTATTCTGCGTGTGTGCTTCGGTGGCTCCAAACAGGCCCGGCAGAAGGCGCTGAGCACGTGCACGCCTCACATCGCCTCGGTCATAAACCTGTGTTTCGGGATTATTTTTGAGATCATTCAGAGCAGGTTTGACATGACAAATGTGCCCAAACTAATCCGTATCCTGCTGTCAGTGTACTTTCTGGCCCTTCAGCCGTTATTCAACCCTTTAATGTACGGGCTCAAGCTCACTAAAGTCCGAGTTCTGTGTACGAACATGCTCAGACCCAGAAGCTGAACTAAACATTTTACACATATTTTACACATGAGCACATTTCACTTCGAAACCAGTTCAAAACCTCACATTTCTGTCGCCACAACTGTTTTGGTTTTGTTCAGTTCCCAATTTTAAACCGCAAAGACTGCAGCTATTGACGTAATTTCCCCTGCAAAACAACAAAACCTCGTGTGTATAAAAGCTGTCGTTTAAACCTCTACAAACATGTTCTGTTTACTCGTTTATTGTAGAAAAAGATTCAGTTGTAGTCATCTGGACTCTGTTTAGCATTTCAGATTCCAGGTTTTTCCTCAAACGCTGAGGCTCCTAACAGCTTTAAAATGTAGACTTTGAACCGGATCAAATATTAAAATATATTAAAATTGTAAATCTTGTCAGAAAAACTACAATGAGCTGTTTATGCAAAATGTTTCAGCCCTAACATGATTATTACTTTTGCATGTTTCTGCATGTATTGGTGAAGCATACTGTGCGTGTGCTCATTCCTAAAGTACAGTATGGTCCACAGTGTCATCATTTCATCTGTATCAACGCAGAGATATAAGAGATTATGTTACTGTCGATGTCAAGGTCATAAATCAGGTCTTAATTATCGAGATGGATGAAACCTATTCCACTAAGAAGACCAGCTGTGTTCTTTACGTACCCTGTGTTCTCGCTAGTCCTGCCCGGTTCTGTTTTCGGCTTGTTCATCTTGTCTTTTTTATGTTATAAAAAAGACAAGATGATAGCATGTTTGGTTCACAGTTTCATCTTTCGATTTTCAAACTGAGAAAGAATCCATTTGGCGTTTAAATGTAACTGGTTCCTTGGGCACATCGCTTCGTGTAGACACAGGGCCACAGCTGATGTGAGTGTCCGGGTTTACTGACAGATGAGTCAAAACACGTGTTCTTTATGTTCATTTATCTAAACATTGCTTTTAAGAAATCCTGAACCCAATAAACTGAGTCTAACCATACTAAACGCATCTTTACTAAACTTAAAATGATGCACTCTTTTCAGATTGCAAAAGGAAAGTTTACTGTTTATTTGTGTTAAGGGTGTGTGTTCAGCTGCTTTGTGGTCACCAGGTCTCAAGGGGGTGGATTTTAAAAACAAAATGAATCATTTATAAAAAAAAAAAAAATTAAAAATGTGATCTGGCATTTACTACAATCAGATCAGCACTAACCCAGGACTGAGGTGAGCTTTGGTAGAGTTTAGAGTGCATTTTCCTCATTTTGTTGTGTTACAGCTATCACACGGGTAACCTGAACTCAAACGCAGCAAAGAATGAGCCAAACGTAAATCCTTGTTAAGTTAAACAGAAACAGTCCTTTAAACAAGAAAGTCTTAAAAATGACAAAGAAGGCAGGTCAGTAACTACGGTAAATACTTCTTTATCGACACAACTTAAATAACATACAAAATTGGGAAAATCTCGAAACAGAAAATCAGATGGGAAACAAACTCAGAAACGAGGAGTAACGCTGAATCAGATTTCAAAAACAAGGGCAGAAGATCAGATATTTCTGAACGAACAGAGGGATAACCGTATGTCGGTTACCCTGGGCTGATTAGGGAATGAGAGGCAGCTGTGGAGAGCAGGAACACGAGAGGTGGCAAAAGATGGACCGGATCGTGCTGGAACTGGACTGAGGATAAACAAAAAGGCAAGATGCAGGACTGAGACAACAGCCTTACTCCAAAATGGATTCCATTCAATATTTACCGACAAACCATACCCCATAATGACAACGTGAAAGAAGGCTGTTTTCATTCTATTAATCAAATCACAGCCTCAGTCTTCTTCAGTTCAAGACCAGATAAGAGAACCTTAGGGTTATAACAGATGAGCCACAGAAACGCAGATTAGAAACAGAAGTGGAATAATAGAAACAAATCATTTACTTAAAAATAATACATCAATCTGGTATAAATATAAGTAGAGCAAAAAAATTGAATACAAATAATTACACAATGTTATTTACGGTAAGTGGCTGTTGTATGGACAGAAACTATTGCACCAGAGATGATTGACATTATGTCACAGGAGTATAACAGTATTGCACATGATTACAAAAGCCGAACGACACATGTTCAGTGCTAACAGTGTTCATTGTAAAGTCCGACAGCAGCAGGGAGGAAAGACCTGCGAAACCTTCACAGAGTGAGGGTGGATCAGTCTGTCCATGAAGCGGCTCATGGTCCAGCATGGACGTGAGTTTCGCCAGGGCCCTTCTGCCCCCCACCTCCTGCACCAAGTCCAGAGAATGAAGCTCAAACTCCTGTTTATGGACAGTTTCTCACATTCTTCTAAAGTTTGGTTGGAGAGTGTCGCTTCAGACATTGTAAGATTCAGTTCAATTCAATTCAATTTATTTTTGTACCGCCCAAAATCACAACAGCAGTTGCCTCGAGGGGCTACAGTGGGAAAAAACAGAATAAAAACAGAATAAACAATGTTAATAGGGACTTGGAAATGTCCCACATCCCGTGTCGTTAGACAGATGTCCCAAGCCCCCCTGTCCTTAGACCCTCCTTCTCGGCCAGGAAAAACTACCAAACCTCTTTGGGTAAAAAGTAGAAACCTGGAGAAGTTCCACAGTGAAGGAGAGATCCGACTCCCTCGGACGGACAGGAGACGAGAGAGAGACAGTGGCGTGGACCCACTCAGGACGGAGAACCAGGTCTTCTGAGGCTGATGAATGGAGTAGAGACCGTTTCTCCAGGCAGATGAGGAGCATCTGGATCCACAGGTCCTCGATGTGCCTGCTCCACTCCCGTCGGGGAAGTGGGAGAAGAAGAAGGAAAAGCGATGAACAAATTACAAGTGAAATTAAATATTAAATATTGTTTAATAGAAAAGTAGTGAGAAGCAGAGGATAGTGCTCAAGCTGCCATACTTCCCCCAGTATAGTTGCTCCTAGGGCGGCATAGCAGGGAACTGTAGGTTTTTATTTCTGTTCCTAACTGGCCTGACCATAAGCTATTGTGGTTTCTCAAAGTGTTGTTCGAGGTGGATGGGTAGTAGAAAAAGAAATCTAGCTTCTGTCTTTCAAAAATGTTTATTCACAGAAACAGCATCAATACAGACAAGCCGACATTTGCCTGGGAGCTCCTCTGTGCCAGAAATGGAGTCCTTGAATCTCAGTTTTGCATGAGTCTTTATAGCTGAAACCAAACTTGTTTACACAAAAGGCAGATCCGTCTTTGATCGGCCCTTTGACTGGCCCTTTGACCGGCCCTTTGACCTCTCCTAACGCTGACCAGACATTTAGGTCCCAGCCACCCAATAACACAATAATCCTTTACTAATTTAAGTGACGAACAAAAGAGGTTTGTCTCCAGCAGATACTTCACAATTTCAAAGAGGAACGTTTGAAGCCTGGTCTTAAATGAAGAGACTGTGTCGGAGACTGTGTCGGCCTCTTTAACATGGACAGGAGTTGATTCCACAACACAGGAGCTTGGGAGCTAAACGCTCTACCTCCTACTGTGCTTTTAGAGACCCTTGGGACCACCAGAAGTCTAGCATTTTGAGTGCTCTGTTTGGATGTTAAGGTACTATAGCATCTTTGAGGTAGGATTGGGCCAGGTCATTTATGGCTTTGTAAGTCAGGAGGAGTTTGAACTTGATTCTAAACTCGACAGGAGCCAGTGAAGAGACTCCAGCACTTGCGTAATGTGCAATGTACAATGACCTTGGTTTTTTCAGGGTTAAGAAGCAGATAATTAAGTGTCATACAGGTTTTTATATCCTTCACACAAGTACTCAGTCTGTCTGCTTGATCGGGTTTCATTGATGAATACAGCTGTGTGTCATCTGCAGAGCAGTGGAAGTTAATGTCATGCTTTCTGATCATGTGACTTAACGGCAGCATATAAAGAGTAACCACAGGTTACTTTAGAACAGGGTGAGGAGCTCTGGTTTACAACAAACTGGTACATATCCGATAGGTAGGATTTAAAGCAGCTGAGGGCGGGGCCTCTGACGCCTACATCACATTCTAACCTCTGCAGTAGAATGTTGTGGTCGATGGTGTTGATGGAGGTCCAATAGAACCAGGATTGAGACTAGTCCATTGTCAGCAGCTAATTACAAATCATTTGTGACTTTAACTAGTGCAGTTTCAGTGTGTGGGGGGCTCTGGACCCTGACTGGAAAAATTCAAATAAGTTATTGTCCTGTAGATGGCGACAAAGCTGTTTAACTACAACTCTTTCAAGGATTTTAGAGACAAAGGGTTGATTTGAAATAGGCCTGTAGTTTATCAACTGGTCAGGATCAAGATGAGACTTTTCAGAAGCGGTTTAATGACTGCATGTTTGAAGGACTGTGGAACATCACCACTTTCATTCACGCCAAAGCGCACATGTGTGGTCATTTAACCAAGGCTCAGACATGGTCTTTGGGCTCCAAGCTTTAAAAGGAGCAACTGAGTCAAGAACGGTGGTACAGATGGAGATAAACAATTTCATTAACTCAACTTGAGGTGCACAAAAGGTCCAGTGTGGGCCCAAAAGAAGTAAAAGCACTAGTGAATTCCTGTGCTGTTGCAGAGTTAATAATACTCTCTCAGTATATAATACTCAGTTGCGCGTAAAAGGGGATGGTCTTGCCATTGAACCTGGCGGCTTTACTGTGAACAGGACAGGGAAATGATCCAATATCTGTGTGCTACAAAGATCCTTAATGCACACATTTAATCCGTAAGAAAGAACGAGGTGCGTCGGGCCATTAACCCACTGTGTTAGGTTAAAAGAATCTACAATCTACCAACAATATTTATGTCGGGATTCGAAGAACACTCAACGACTAAGCTATTGCCAGCCTAAATGAAAAAATTAATTTGCGTTTTACCGGATTTGACTGTTGTTTTGAAACTGAAAAACAGAACAAAGTATGTGCCTGATGTAATAAAGTACAATCTGTTTTGTCCCAGCACAGATACAGGCATATATTCAGGGGTGGGAGGAAACCAGAGAATCCGAAGAGAACCCATGGTAACACAGGGACGACATGCAGACTCCAACCAGAGAGATCATGTGCTCTCAGCAAAACTCGATCTGGACTCAGGGACTCTTATAGTGCTCATAAACTCATGGTGAATATTCAGTCTGTGAGCAATGCACTTTACAGAAGCCTATTGTTCATTTCCTTATGGTGGTGGTCAGCAACTTCTGTATCCAACCACCAGCACAATTACACAGGCAGTTGAACTTGAATCTAAAGTCATTCAGCACAATCACTCGAAATGTCAAAAAACAAACAATTCAAACCAAACAAAAAGGGACCATTTTATTGCAGCATTAATGCTAATTCTTCCATAGAGCATTCTTTCTCTTAATAAATGAGTAAAATGCCAGGGTCTGGGGTGGGATGGAGAGGGGCTGGTGGGTTGTTTAGGTCCACAATATATGTGTATGATTATGCTTATACTTATACATATATTTATATATGTATAAATATATATCTGTATATATGTGTAGGTGTATTCATGAATGTATGTGTGTGTATATATATCTGTACCATATATATAATGAATTATATTTTCTTTTTATCATAATTAAGTACTGCAATGTTTATTTATCACCAAAAAAATATATACAAATCCAGTTTAATGTCTAAAACAAACCTGATTGGCTAAACGATGCTGATGAACTCCTTAGAGTCACTGTGTTCAGGGATATAAAGAGAGGCCAGTTCCTGTAACTGCTTCAGATGTGATTCATGTTTTAGAATTGTACTTTATTTAACTGAAGACGAAAACTGTGACGACTTTATACAAACCCTTAAACCATAAGTTGATAGCTTCAGTCATTAGTCACATCATTGGCTCTGCTTTTAGAACGTTCTAATCGTATTTGCAGGTGATTCCTCAGGGAAGCGTGTGATTTAAATGTAGTCATAGTTTCCAGTGTTATAATCTTTAACAGTTAATCCATTTTTTTTTCAGTCTGTTGGCACAAATTTATGTCTGTCAAAAGACGGACGATGTTTAACTCTAGTCAGAGTTCCCACTTCACTCTGGGAGCCTACTTTGACACCGGGCCTTTGAAATGGCTGTATTTTGTCATAGTTATGTCTGTGTATGTTCTGATATTGCTGTCTAATCTGCTCCTCATCGTCGTCATATGTTTGAACAGGACTCTACACGAACCCATGTACATTTTTCTCTGTAGTTTATTCATGAACGAACTTTATGGCGGCACAGCGTTGTTCCCCTTGCTTTTGTTTCAGATTCCCGCAGACATTCACACTGTTTTGCCTTCATTTTGCTTCATTCAGATCTTCTGCATTTATTCGTATGTTTCGGTGGAGTTTCTGACGTTAGCCATCATGTCATATGATCGTTACTTGTCCATTTGCTTTCCTCTGCAGTACAGCGCTCAGATGAACTTCACAAAAGTCTTCCTTCTTATAGCATTGTCCTGGTTTTACCCATTTATTTCTATTCTTCTCCTTATTTTATTAAGTATTCCACTAAAGCTGTGTAATACCGTCATTCCTAAAGTCTACTGTGATAACTACTTTATTGTAAAAATGGCCTGTTCTGATACAAAACTCAACAACATATATGGACTTATAATTACGTCAGTTGTCGTTCTCGGTCCTCTGAGCATGATTTTCTTCACTTATCTTCGTATTTTGAAGGTGTGTTTCAGGGCGTCCAAGCAGACGCAGCAGAGAGCTCTGAACACATGTGGGCCTCACCTGGCTTCCATCATTAACTTCTCTTTTGGAGTGTGTTTTGAAGTCTTACAGAGCAGGTTCGACCTAAGGAACGTGCACAGTGCGCTAAAAGTGGTCTTATCGCTGTATTTTCTGGCAGTTCAGCCGCTGTTCAACCCTTTAATATACGGACTCAAGCTCACCAAAGTCCGAGTGCTGTGTAGAACTCTGCTACATTCTGCTCTCAGTCATCAATGAGCCATAGCTCCAGTAATGATATGTGTGAAAACTAATTGCATTCATGAATTTGTAAAAATCCTTTCAATAATTTATAATAAAATCATTATCATTGGTAATTCACAAAATCAATGCAATTTCAACATATGCTATATAGCTTTAACTTTTTTATTTAGATTTGGCTCTTGTTAATGGTACTTTAAATGAATTCTAAAATATTAAGTACAGTATTTTATTTAATTCTATTTTCTATTTTCAGTATGAGCATTTCACAGTAGTGTTGTCACAATATTAACATCTCAAACTCGTAAGGCAAGGCAAGTTTATTTGTAGAGCACAATTCGTACACAAGGCAATTCAAAGACATGGCAGAAATCACAAAATAATAGTTTAAGACATAAAAGAGAAGAGTGCAAAGAAAAGCATTTCAGTCATATGCACAGCCAAACAAAACAGTTTTTAGTTTAGATTTGAACATTGCCAGAGTAGAACCTGTCTCACATCCTCAGGAAGACTGTTCCAGATTTTAGCGTATAAAACTGAAACGCACATTCCCCATGTTAGTCCTGACTCTGGGCACCACAGGAGGCCGGTCCATGTTTAGTCCTGACTCTGGGCACCAGCAGGAGGCCGGTCCCTGAGGTCCTCAGAGTCCGAGATGGTTTCATATGGCATAAACATGTCCGAGATGTACTTTGGTGCTAGGCCATGGAGAGACTTGTATACAAGCAGAGCTGCTTTGAAGTCTCTTCTCTGAGCCACAGGGGGCAGTGCAGAGACCTGAGCACAGGATAATGTGATCGTATTTCCTGGTTCTAGTCAGGACCCGGGCAGCAGCGTTCTGGATGTACTGCAGCTGTTTTACAGCTCGTTTGGAGAGGCCAGTGAGCAGCCGTTACAGTAGTCTAATCTACTAGAGACAAACGCATGGATAAGTCTCTCCAGGTCTGGTTTAGACACTAGACTTTTGATTTTGGCAATGTTTTTTAGATGGTAAAAGCTGCTGATGTGATTGATCTGACGTGGCTGTTAAAATTCAAGTCTGAGTCCATTATTACCCCAGATTTCTAACTTGATTTGTAGGTCAGTGTTCAGGTGGATGTCATTTTTCACCGTGACACAGCAGTCTCTGTGCTGTTGATGAGGTCTAAATCCTGACTGGAAAACATCAAATGAGTTGCTTATTAAGAGGAAATCAGTGAGCTGTTGGTAAACAACCTTTTCAAGGACTTTGCCCCAAAATGGCAGATTAGAGATGGGCCGGTAATTACTCAGTACTGCGGCATCAAGTAAGGAGGTGTAAGGAATAGTATAGGTATAGAAATAGATCCCACAATGATAACAACAACATTATTTTTTAGACAATAGAATTACATTTTCATCACACAATAGCTGCACTTTTTTAACATAAATTCATGTTCGAAATGATTATGTAGTTTTGATACTGGTTTTAGTATCGATTAGTATCAGAGGTTTGATATTCTAATATCCCTGGTTCACATCTGAACTAATGAAATCCTTCCTTTGTTTTGTACATTATGTCTACCTTGTATATCGTACATAGTTGTTAATATACAAATAAAACGTGAATCACTCATTAGTCATTCTTGTGTTTCTCTTTTGAAATGGAGATTGTAGGCCTTGATGTACTAGAATCTACACTGCTGCAAGTTTTCTCAACAATATAATTTAAAGTCTGAGACAGAGTATCCTAAAAGGTTCTAAATAAAGTTACACCTGAGCAAATTGACTGGAGACTGAATGAAAAACATTTGGCTGTGTCTTATGGGAAAAACACCAGACTGTATATAGATAAGAGAGGAGGCGTTACAGTCAGTGGGACATTTGGACTCTCTTAATGTCAGGTCTCTTGATCTCAAATAAGGTCCTCACTGTACATGCAATTTGATTGTTTTTTGTATATTTTCATGCTTGATATTTTATCTTACTTGATTCCTTTTAGTCATTGTTTTATTCTAGATCAGAACTCATTTAGTTTTGGTTGAGAGCTGGCTTTAATGTTGTAGCTATCTGTGTTTTGTTTGTGTGAATTTGTTTTCTGCCTTTGAGGCCCGTTCAGAATCTGCTCTGTTTTTCCTTCATGTAAACACTGCTGTCATTTCTCTGACTTACAAAGCTACTCTCGATACACTTTGCATTTTTACAGGTGAAATATTGGATTTTAATGTAATTTTTTTTTTATTGAACAGCATATTTCCACTATATTTCCAAAAACAAATGAAACGGTTTGAACTTTGTTTTGTGTGTGTAATATGTGTGAATGAATCATTAGTTTGAAGAAACATATGTCTGTCAAAAGAAAGTCGATGTTGAACTCCAGTCAGAGTTCCCATTTCACTCTGGGAGCCTACATTGACCTTGGGCCTTTAAAATGGCTTGTATTTCTCTCCATCGTATTGTCTGTGTATTTTCTGACATTGCTGTCTAATCTGCTCCTCATCATTGTCATATGTTTGAACAGGACTCTACATGAACCCATGTACATTTTTCTCTGTAGTTTGTTCATGAATGAGCTTGTTGGCAGCGCTGCATTGTTTCCCATGCTTTTATTTGAGATGACTCAGGAGGTCCACACCATTACGACTTATTTTTGCTTTCTACAAATCTTCCTCGTCCATTCTTATACTGCATTAGAGTTTGTCATTCTTGCTGTTCTTTCATATGACAGATATTTGGCCATATGCTTCCCTCTGCAGTATAGCACACGGATGAACACCAACAAACTGTTGTTTCTGGTCGCTTTTCCCTGGTTCTACTCTTTTGCCATTATTCTTGTATTGGTTTTACTAACGTCACCTTTACAACTCTGTGGACACAGCATCTCTAAAGTCTACTGCAATAACTACTCTGTTGTCAAACTTTCCTGCTCTGATACTTCCATCAACAACATTTATGGACTCTTAATAACTGTCCTCACATTTTTTGTGCCTTTGATTGTCATGGTAAGCACATATATCTGTATTTTAAGGGAGTGTTTCAGAGGATCTAAGCACACGCGACAGAAAGCTCTGAGCACATGTGGGCCTCATCTGGCTTCCATCATCAATTTCTCTTTTGGATCAGTTTTTGAAGTCATAGGGAGTAGATTCAACCTAAGGAACGTACACAGTGTGCTCCAAGTGGTCTTATCGCTGTATTTTCTGGCAGTTCAGCCGTTGTTCAACCCTTTAATATACGGATTCAAACTCACCAAAGTTCGAGAGCTGTGTAAGAGTCTGCTACGTTCTGTTGTCAGTCACTAACGAGATGCTGAATCCATGAAGGCAAAGACACAGATTGTATGTAATTATAATCAGAAAGCAGGGGTTTGAGAAGTTGAAAATACTATGAAATAAATACATAAATATGAGAAAGAATTTGCACTTTATTCTTCACTTTACAGCACTTTATTAAATTTCACATGATAGCGACTATAAAGATTGATACATTATTTTTTCTTTCTTTATTGCCATTTCATGGAAATTGAGAGAGATACCTAAAATGTTATTCCACATTAAGAATAACATTTAGTGGCGCTGATAATTTTTTTTATTTTCAAAGGGGGGTGTACCAGAAAATGTTTGACAAAAAAGATTTTCTTTGCACTCTTCTCTTTTATGTCTTAAACTGTGATTTCTGTCATGTCTTTGTGATTTTAATTCATGTTTTCCTGTTGAATGAATTACCTTGTGTATGAATTGTGCTCTACAAATAAACTTGCCTTGCTTTGCCTTACATCTCTTGACTATTCCAGAGGACAGTGAGGGTAAAGATGTGGTCAAGTATACGTAGGCCTGGATCCCCGAACATCTCAAACGTCCAACAAAAGCTGGGAAAATAAAGATTGACCATCCACATCGCTCTCTTGCCCCTAAATTGGCACCAAACCAGTGTCCAAGACCTAAAATACTGAAGCTCCACAACTTAAGTTATAAACAGCACGTCATGGCTGCATCCAGACGTCTTGCCAAACCGAATCAAACGAGCCCCACGTCTATTTATTGATTGTTTTAATGAAAGGGTCCTGGACTTTACTGAAGACATGTGGGTATTTGCCCAATGTGGGCCAGTGTGTTCCAACTTTGGTTTATAAATACCGAGGTGACAATGTTATATTAAGCAAACCGGAGGGCCTTTTTACCAAGAAAATTGTGTTCTTCTGATCCATTTTTGAATCTGTCTGTGGACTTTTTGCATGTTTTTGCATTTTGTTTGTTCTATAATGTTCAGTTGTTATGGATCCTGTGTTTATGTGTTGTGTTCGACCAGAACAAGAGCAAATTTACAAGAATGATTTCCACATGGTTAATACAATGGCATCTGAAAAGTTATGAATGGCATCTTTTAATGTTAATGGCATAATGAGTCCAAATAAACGGTCAAAGATACTAACAAATATTTGAAAAGAAATAATAATTATATACCTGCAACAAACCCATTCAAATAACACATATTAACAACATTTGGTTATAATAGACTTTACTATTCCTCATACAGGGGCTAACATAAGAGAGGTGTGGCCATATTGATCTCAAGCAGAATAGCCTTTGAACAGCCTTCTAGACACAAAGTTGTACCAGTCAAAGGAACTACATGCTCCCCCAGGAAGCGGCCTCACTTTCTATAATAAACATCACTGTAGATCTGGAACAGAAACACACACACTTTGGAGTTTCAATGCGAGTCTAATCAACAACATTGAGACTTATGTAAAGGAAAATGACAATGGTGACGTTTCTCCACCCATTCTCTGGGATTCACCTAAAGTAGTTTTGAGGGGCAGGGTAATGGCTGTCGCCTCAGCCAGAAAGAAACAAAGGCCTTACTTGAAATAATATTATAAAAGCTATTCACCAAATAAATATATTATAACAGTTGTTCAAATATCTCAAAAATGATTATATTGGAAGCTTATAAAACAACAGGTAGAGACACACATTTTTGAAATGTGAGATAAACAGAATAATGTGCCTCATATAGACCATCAAATATGTCTAAAAGAATGGAACAAATACTCCCAAATTTCATTCACAATTCACTCACAAGGACCACAACCCCAGCTACAATGCAAACAAGAAACATGAACAACACGAAGGTATAGAAATGAATGCCGTTTTGGGGCTTCTGGCGATGAGAGCTTTAGACTCCCCCCCACCCCCCCCATCTAGAAGATAAACTAGAATAATTAGAATAATTAAAAGAGGGTGGGAGGGAGGGGCATGAAGTCAGGAACACGGGTGTGTGTTAACTGGAGGCTTAAATAGTGTAGCTTCAGGAAGGGGCATGAAAGGGTGTGGTCTTGCAGCCAAATTTAAGATAACAGACTTATCTCCATTTATTATCATCAAGAAATTAAAAAGAATGCTGACCATCATAGCCCTTTGACTGAAATTAAAGCATATAAATCTGAACTTTCAAGGGGATTAATATCTAAATTATATAAATGTATTAATAATCAGGGCAGTCACTCTTCTGACTATGTTAAGGGTAAATGGGAAAGAGAGGGTCACTTTGTTCTGGCTGATGAAGGGTGGGAAAATATATGTACAGCTCCGTGGAAAACCACAAAATCATATGTTTGGAGGAAATTCTGTTGGAAAAATGTGTCTCGCTTCTTTATAACCCCATGTCCATCCATCCATCCATCTTCTTCCGCTTTATCCGGGGCCGGGTCGCCGGGGCAGCAGTCTAAGCCGGGACTCCCAGACCTCCTTATCCACAGACACTTCCTCCAACTCCTCCGGGGAGGATCCCGAGGCGTTCCCAGGCCAGCCAAGAGACATAGTCCCTCCAGCGTGTCCTGGGTCTTCCCCGGGGCCTCCTCCTGGTGGGACATGCCCGAAACACCTCCCTAGGGAGACGTCCAGGAGGCATCCGGAACAGATGCCCGAGCCACCTCAGCTGGCTCCTCGACGTGGAGGAGCAGCGGCTCTACTCCGAGCTCCTCCTGTGTGACTGAGCTCCTCACCCTATCTCTAAGGGAGCGCCCAGCCACCCTGCGGAGGAAACTCATTTTGACCGCTTGTATCCGCGATCTTGTCCTTTCGGTCACAACCCAAAGCTCATGACCATAGGTGAGGGTGGGAACATAGATTGACCGGTAAATCGAGAGCTTTGTCTTTCGACTCAGCTTCCTTCTTTACCACAACAGTCCCATGCAGCGACCGCATCACTACGGACGCTGCACCGATCCGCCTGTCAATCTCACGCTCCAACCTTCCCTCACTCGTGAACAAGACCCCGAGATACTTGAACTCCTCCACTTGGGTCAAGGACTCCCCACCCGACCTGGAGAGGGCAAGCCACCTTTTTCCGGTTGAGAACCATGGCCTTCAGATTTGGAGGTGCTGATTCTCATCCCAGCTGCTTCACACTCGGCTGCAAACCATCCCAGAGCATGTTGCAGGTCCAGGTTTGATGGAGCCATCAGGACAACATCATCTGCAAACAGCAGAGATGAGATCCTGTGGTCCCCAAACCGGACACCTCCGACCCCTGACTGCGCCTAGAAAATTCTGTCCATAAAAAACAATGAAACAGAACTGGTGACAAAGGGCAGCCCTGAGGAGCCCAACACGCACTGGGAACAGGTCTGACTTACTGCCGGCAATGCGAACACAGCTCCTGCTCCGGTCATACAGGGACCGGATAGCCCTGAGCAAAGGGCCCCGGACCCTGTACTCCCGCAGCACCCCCAAAGGGCACCCCGTGGGACACGGTCGAAAGCCTTCTCCAGATCCACAAAGCACATGTGGACTGGTTGGGCAAACTCCCATGAACCCTCGAGCACCCGATGGAGAGTATAGAGCTGCTCCAGTGTTCCACGACCAGGACGAAAAACCACTCTGCTCCTCCTGAATCCGAGGTTCGACTATCGGTCGGATTCTCCTCTCCAGTACCGTGGAATAGACCTTACCCGGGAGGCTGAGGAGTGTGATCCCTCTACAGTTGGAACACACCCTCCGGTCCCCCTTCTTGAACAGAGGGACCACCACCCCGGTCTGCCAGTCCAGAGGCACCGTCCCGACCGCCACGCGATGTTGCAGAGGCGTGTCAACCAAGACAGTCCTGCAACATCCAGAGACTTTAGGTACTCGGGCGTATCTCATCCACCCCCGGAGCTCTGCCACACGAGGAGTTTGCCAACAACCTCAGTGACTTCGGCTTGGGTGATAGATGAGTCAGCCTCCGAGTCCTCAGTCTCTACTTCCTCTTCGGAAGACGTGACAGTGGGATTTAGGAGGTCCTCAAAGTATTCCTTCCACCGTCCGACGACATCCCCAGTCGAAGTCAGCAGGTCCCCACCTGCACCGTAAACGGTGTTGGTGAACACTGCTTCCCCCTCCTGAGGCGCCGGACGGTTTGCCAGAATTTCTTTGGGGCCGACCGATAGTCTCCCTCCATGGCCTCCCGAACTCTCCCAGGCCCGGGTTTTTGCCTCTGCGACAGCACGAGCTGCGGCACGCCTGGCCACCAATACCCGTCAACGGCCTCAGGAGTCCACCAAGCCAAAGAGGCCTGATAGGCCTGCTTCTTCCGCTGACGGCATCCCTTACTTTCGGTGTCACCACTGGGTTCCGCCAGCGGATCCAACTCACCACCAGGTGGTGATCGGTTGACAGCTCCGCCCCTCTCTTTACCCGAGTGTCCAAGACACGCGGCCGGAGGTCAGATGATACGACAACAAAGTCGATCATTGACCGGCCTGTGTCCTGGTGCCACGTGCACTGGTGGACCACCTTGTGCTTGAACATGGTGTTCGTTATGGACAGTCCGTGACTAGCACAGAAGTCCAATAACTGAACACCGCTCAGGTTTAGATCGGGGAGGCCGTTCTTCCCAATCACCCCTCTCCAGGTGTCACTGTCATTGCCCAAGTGGGCGTTGAAGTCCCCCAGCAGAACAACGGATGTTTGGAGGAAATTCTGTTGGAAAAATGTGTCTCGCTTCTTTATAACCCCATGTCAAAGTGCCCATTACTCACAGGGAAATACAGACTGTTGGAGAGGATGTGGCAGCCAGGAGCCAAACCACTATCATGTGTTTTGGGATTGTCCTGTTTTTCCAAATATTGGACCGAGCTCAATAAAGCCTTACAGACAATTTATGACATCACCACATCCCAATAGATTTCAGAACTATGTATTTGGGCCTCAGGACTCCTGCCATGGACAAAATTGGCAGTTATCTCCTCCTGGCAGCAGCGAAAAAAAGGCCCTCACAAAAAATGGACGACACAAAATGTACCGACGATCAAGGACTGGACTGACATTATAATGGAAATTCATGAAATGGAAATAATTACATTTGGACTTGACTTGAAATTGTACAGGTTTGACACACTTTGGACAAGGTGGGACGTCTTTGTTCTTTTGGGGGTTCTCTAGGCCATGATTTGGGAGTTTTTTTCAATTATTTATTCATTTATTTGTTGAATGTGCTTTTGTTTTGTAACTGCTCTCTGGTCTTGTATTTCGTTTCCTGTTTTATAGGTTCTTAAACTTCAAAAATAAAAACATTTCAATAAAAAAAAGAAATGGAGATTGTAGGTGTTGGAATAATTGTAAAGATTTTATCTTTCTTTTATACATTCCTTATTATTGTATGATTTTGTGTGCTTAATAAACTGCTTGTGAGACTGTGTTGCAGACGTAAAACTGCTGATCTAATCCAGCAGCCTGTTTGACTTTTGAACTGATGACCTGTACGAAAGGCAAGGAACTACCACTCAAGATGATTTGCTGGTAACTTAGGGTCAACCAGAGTCCAACAGGCAATGGATGAGTAATTTTGGGTGTACAGTTGTCGCCATGTGTTCCCCCTCCTGTTAGGGCGAAGCTGATCATGTAAACAGGGCGTCCCTTATTCTTAATAAAAGAGGAAGGTGGATGGGGATGCTTCTTAGGAAGCAGAGGCAGATGGAACTGGAAGGATCCCTCTGCCCCTCCGTCCTCCTCCGGAGAAAACTATTTTGATTCCCTTGTCTTTCTTCTCTGTTTGTTTAATATGTGGGTTTGTGTAGATTTTAGGCCCATCAGTAGGCCTTGATGGAATAGAATTTACAACCCTGCAAGTTTTCGTTTAAATATAATCTAAAGTCTGAGACAGAGTATCCAAAAAGGTTCTAAATAAAGTTGACTGGAGACTGAATGAAAAACATTTGGATATGCTGTACTGGGAAAATGTCTTTCTATCAAGGCTGCAAATAATGTCATGTCTATGTAGCATATAATATTATGTTAGGTTCGGCCAAGTCGTGGGTCAAAACCTTGAGGGTTGTTTTCATTTTGACTAGAGCTGATTTGATTGTGACAATGTTCGTGCGTGTCAATGTATGTGACTGTCTTTAAAAGGATGTTTACTGTCATTGTTCTGGAGTCAGGAAGGGAGAGCTGATCTTGTCAGGGAAAGTGTTTTAATTTACTGTGCATGAGTCAATAAAGATCCACCTATTGAGAGCGACAAACTCTGTTTACCTTTTTGTTTCTTAGTACTTTTCCACAGAAATGCCACAACAATTTGGCGTCACGAACAGGATCTTTTTGAGTACTAAAAAACTAAATTTTCAAAAGATTTTGAAGAATTTTGCAGGGAATTTCGACCTTCGGGGCTCGAGTGCAGAAAGATATTCGTGGTTGCTATGAAAACTAGTGACTTTGCAAAGATAAAAGATGACATTCCAGCCAATGATCTGCGGGCCGACAAACCCACATATGGACACAATGTGGACTACATTGTGGCTACAACCAGACTGAACTTGGCCATTTCCCGAGAATTTCTTGTCCTTTATGACCTGGAAGCTATCCAGGGGTGCAAACAAAAACAGGACGAGAACACAGATGATTTTATCCATCGATTCTCCACCCTGTACAAAGAAAAGAGTGGCATGGTAGACGGGCCGGGCTCACCATATGAAAAAAGTCTTTGCCAGGCACTTTACCAGAGCATTCTCCCGGACATTATTGCCAGAGTACAAAAGACATATATGGGCGGATTTGAGCAGCCCAAGCTCGATGACCTGCGTCGATATGCACGTCATGCGCAAATGCTTATCGCAAAGACAAAGAAAAAGAAAAAAGAAAGGACGATCAACACAAAACTGACCAAAATCAAACAGGACTCTCCTGGGTCAAGGCGCTTCCACTCGCACTCATGTACATGCGTATGCGAGTACAGGCAAGATGTAAAATGAGTCCATTTGAAATTCTGTTTGCTCGCCCACCTAATATAGGCCTGAGCCCACCTCCACCCGGAGACCTACCCGATTCTTCCCTTTGTGATGATTCAATGTTAGCTTATTGTAAAGAATTGAATGCACTGTTGTCGTCTATTTCTGCGCAGGTAAAAACCGCTCTCCCGAAGGCAGCTGAAGCTGTATATCATAACTTCAAGCCAGGAGACTGGATCCTGGTCCGAGAGCCAAGACGTAAGCACTGGAGGTCATTCCAAGTTCTTCTCATCACGGACACCGCAGTGAAAGTAGCCGAACGCCGGTACTTGGGTTCACGCATCACACTGTCGAGCAGTCTTTCAGCTCACCTGTGGAGCTCGACAACAACAGCATGGCTGTGTGTCCACCCATGGGTCAGACACAAGGGCCGGCTGCAACTCCAACCTCAACCACTGAGAACGTCGTGGGACCTTTGAATTGCAACGATCTCAAGTGTGTGAGAGCAGGGGTCAGAGCACGTGGCATTCCGCCAAAAACCCAGCGCAGTTTGAAGCTGTGCATCGTTTGGTAATCGCATCTACCCAACACGATCTTTGTTGTCTTCATGGCCTCCTAAAGCACATCCATGTGCTCTTCGGGAAGAGAAGGGGCCCCCGGAGCCTAAGAGCTCTAACCTGATCAACAGGAGGGTCAACATCAGGTCACTGAATTGCAGAAAATTGATTTATGCCTTGTTGTTGTCAGTCCCCCTGGCTTTGTTAATCGTGTGGTTCATTGCTCCGCCTAGCTTGATATGTCCCAACAGAGAACAAAGGTTCAGTCGTAACACTCGTACACTGCATAATGACAATACAAAGATTGGGTCTCTTACACTTATTCATAACCATTCCATTGTCTATACTCTAAATTACTGGTATCGATATACTAAATACATAGCCGAAAGCCATAAACGGAAAGATTGTTATGTATGTACTTATATATTATAATATATATTTATATATTTCCGCTAATGATGAAGACGGAGGAGCGATCCAACAGGGACTCGCAAATTTGACTAAACTCTGTGACCTCATGGAATCAGAAACTGTCACAGCTACTCATTCTTCCTCAGTGTTGGGATGGTTTCTTACTTCCTGGCGTGAAGTGCTTATAAATTTTGGCATTGTTGTGGTTGTAATCTTGATTGTGTTCTCCTGTGTTCTCCCGTGTTTATTCAAAGTCATTGGTAAGATGGTTTCTGCTCAATATGTGTCTGTTCAGGTGACAGGCCAGCATAAAGATAAAGACGCTTTCAAGCAAGACACGGGTTACATGAGTGATTCAGACGATGATTCAATCATTAGGGGAATGAAGTAGTTTAACTGTTTAAACAGAATTTACTGATTAAAGGGGGGAGATAATAATGTTTAAAAATCCTAGATTATGTGTCAGCCTGTCCGTCCGAGGGAGTCGGGTCTCTCCTTCACTGTGGAACTCCTCGAGGTTTCTACCTTTTCCTAAAGAGGTTTTGTCGTTTTCCTGGCCGAGAAGAGGGTCTAAGGACAGGGGAGCAATACTTATTGCTACTTTTATTATTATTACTTATTACTACTTTTATTATTATTACTTATTACTACTTTTTACTTATTATTATTATCACTAATTTTATTATTATTACTTATTACTACTTTTATCACTTATTACTACTTTAATTATTATTACTTATTACTACTTTTCACTTCTTCTTATTATTATTATCACTACTTTTTATTATCACTTATTACTACTTTTTTACTTATATTATTATTAGATTTTTATTATTACTTATTACATTTATATTATACTTACTATTGTTAAGGTTTATCGTTATTAATAAGGATTCTTATTAATTAAGTGCTAATTTTGCGGTAATGTGAGGATGAGATACTCTAAGTACTACTAAGTACCAGGGCAAAATGGAATTTATACCCTGTACATTTGATGTTAAAGGTTTCTCTTCTGAAAGGTTTTGCTTCAGCAAATTTTTTATATATATTTATTTATATATTTACTATCTCTTTGGATTTCAGGGACTGATGATGATGATGTGTTGTTAATGTGATTTATAATAAAACAGGGTTTCATAATTATCAGAAGAGGGGATTGTAATGGAAAATGTCTCTCAATCAAGGTTGCAAATAATGTCATGTCTGTGGATCATATAATATTATCTTAGCTCCGGCCAAGTCGTGGGTCAAAACCTTGAGGGGTGTTTTCATTTTGACTAGAGCTGATTTGATTGTGACAATGTGCGTACGTGTCAATGTATGTGACTTTCTTTAAACTTTCTTTCTTTACTTTCTTTAACTGTCTTTAAAAGGATGTTTACTGTCATTGTTCTGGAGTGTGGAAGGGAGAGCTGATCTTGTCAGGAAAAGTGTTTTTATTTACTGTGCACGAGTAAATAAAGATCCACCTATTGAGAACGACAAACTCTGTTTACCTCTTTATTTCTTGGTACTTTTCCACAGAAATGCCACAACAGTGCCTTATGGGAAAAAACACCAGACTGTATATAGATAAGAGAGGAGGCGTTACAGTCAGTGGGACATTTGGACTCTCTTAATGTCAGGTCTCTTGATCTCAAATAACGTCCTCACTGTACATGCAATTTGATTGTTTTTTTGTATATTTCTATGCTTGATATTTTATCTTACTTGATTCCTTTTAGTCATTGTTTTTATTTTAGATCAGAACTCATTTAGTTTTGGTTGAGAGCTGGCTTTAATGTTGTAGTTATCTGTGTTTTGTTTGTGTTTTGTTCCGCTCTGTTTTTCCTTCATGAAAACACTGCTGTCATTTCTCTGACTTACAAAGCAACTCTCGATACACTTTACATTTTTGAAAGAAAAGGGCGATGTTGAACTCCAGTCAGAGTTCCCATTTCACTCTGGGAGCCTACATTGACCTTGGGCCTTAAAATGGCTGTATCGTGTCTGTGTATGTTCTGGTATTGCTCTCTAATCTGCTCCTCATCATTGTCATATGTTTGAACAGGACTCTACATCAGGGGTCCCCAAACTTTTTCCTGTAAGGGCCACATAACTTTTCCCTTCTCTGATTTGGGGCCAGGGTCAGTTTGAACCAGAAAAAAGTGTGACGATCGCAGGGGTGCCTAAATGTAAACATGTATTGTTTTCCAGAAAGCCACATATAACCAAATATGAATAACCTTTTCCGAGATCAAATAATCCTCTCTGGGTTCTTCACAGAAAAAAAGTTTGTGTTGTGCCGTGCACAGTCTTGGGTAAAAGTTCAGCTTCAGTTGTCAGAGCAGAATCTATGACTCATATGAGCATGAATAATGCGTCTCTTGTATTGTTCAGGGGTCAAATGTGGAGGCGGGCCGTATCCGGCCCCCTGGCCGTAGTTTGGGGACCACTGCTCTACATGAACCCATGTACATTTTTCTCTGTAGTTTGTTCATGAATGAGCTTGTTGGCAGCACTGCATTGTTTCCCATGCTTTTATTAGCGATAACTACAAATCGCCCTGGTCCACTCTTACGCCACTATAGAGTTTGTGATTCTTGCTGTTCTTTCATATGACAGATATTTGGCCGTATGCTTCCCTCTGCAGTATAGCACACAGATGAACACCGACAAACTTTCTTTCCTGCTCTGATACTTCCATCAACTATCTATCGTTATAACTTTCCTCAGATTCTTTGTGCCTTTGATTTTCATGGTAAACACATTTATCTGTATTTTAAGGTAGTGTTTCAGGGGAGCTAAGCACATTCAACAGAAAGCTCTGAGCACATGTGGGTCTCATCCGTCTTCCATCATCCATTTGGCATTTGTAAACCCCTGGGCTACCAAGCTTGGATGTGTCTGCCGGGCTGCGGTCGATTCTGTTATCTGTCTTTATTACCTTTATTATTCACCCGGGAAGACCCCGATTTTCTTCGTGGGAGCAGACGTATAATGACCTTATTTCGGGAACATGACCCCTAAGAAGAACAACAGCACCAACTAAGCTAGCAGGTCCCACATCACGGGCCCCCGGCTCCTTCCGCTCCAGTACAAATACCGGCAGCTCTGACTCAGGCTCCAGCTCAGCTCTTGAGGAATCCAGAAGCGAGATAGACCCAGCAATTATGGCGGCTTTGCGTGAGATAACCGACAAGATTACAAAGGCAATAGATGCAGCAACGGCGGAAATGCCTGATTTCAAATCCAAGAATGACAAACTGGACACCCGAGCCACAGTAGCGGAGAAAGGAAATCTCTGATTTGTAGGACACGCTCTCTAGCTAGTCTACAGTCAGCGTGAGTAGTTTTTTTTAGGCTGTTGCTTCTTTAGTTTACACGGGGCAGAGCAAGGCACCGCACCACTGGCGGAGCGCAAAGTTGCGGCACATCGCGAGCCGAAAGTGGGGCCACTGAAAGCACGTTCTCTAAGAAGGAGAAGAACGAGAGAGAGGGGGAGAAGGGGAAGAGGAGAGGAGAAAAGGAGGAGACAGGTAGTGCAAGAGCTTAATCTTACCTGTAAACGCTTCTTTATTCTTCACAAATCTGTTTGTTGTTGGCTTGAGCCAAAGGAAAGTCACTTTCTCAAAGTCTCAAGCTCCGCCCCCAAGCGTTACCATGGTGCTCATCTCATTGATAAATGTTATAATGATTAAAAGAGCTGCAATGAGGGACCATTAAGCATACATTTATATTATGTAATCAATTTGAGGCCATTATATTTTATTTTAAATAAATAAGCAGTGTTAAAGGGTAGGGAAGTTATAAATCAAATTTTCCTCTCAAAGGAATATTTGCAAGTTTAAACATAAACAATTGCAATATAAATGTTTCCTTTCTTTTTGCTTATAATCATGAATCATGGTAACATCGTGATATTTCTCCTCATTATAATCGTGACTCTAAAATTATTATCGTGACCCTAGAAGTGGGCAAAGCCTCAGTCTCAGGCACAGCCACATCAAATCACTAACATCAGCTTTTTGTTAGCTTTCTACCATCTAAAAAACATTGCCAAAGCAAAAGGATAGTGTCTAAACCAGACTTGGAGAGTCTTATTCATACATTTGTCTCAAGTAGGTTGGATTAATATAATGGCCTGCTCAGAATCGGAAAGTGTTTATTGCCATTTTACAATCAAGATTTACAAACTTTCTTTGGTGATAAGGTGCAACATGAAACAACAATATGATTGCAAAATATAAAATAATAATAATTAAAGCTGCACACTGCAATAAAGGCCCTCGCCCCCCTTGCGACTATGGGGTACGAGACACCAGAAAGAGCACACCTCTAATCCTGCTGCCAACATCACCCACAAACAGTACCAACTTTATACTACTACATTTAACATTTTCAGGACCGCATGGTTCGAGATAGTTATGTCCCCATTGGCTTTTATGTTCAGTGGGATGTGAACAATAAGTGTGCCAAATTTCAACTTGCAGAAAGAGGTATGCTGTCATTGACTATTTTGTTCAGAATGGTAAGAATAATGTCTGTGCCAAATATGATTTAGCTATAACAATGTACTTTTTGGACTTAATTCAAATGTTCAAAGGGCAATGTAGATATATATATATATATACTATATATATATATATATATATATATATATATATATATATATATATATATATATATATATATATATATATATTGTAAATCATTGCATTCAGCGCATCATTTTGCACATAACGTATATTAATGCCTGAAAATAGGACATCTTACGTTAGAGATAAGCCAGCTTTAACAGTTAAATAAATTGCAATTTAGTTATTGAGCTTGCCACGCCCACATTTGGAATTGTATTAAAAATCTAAAGAAATACTTCTAATTGTACATGGGTGTGGTTCATTTTGACAAATTTTCCAACCTTAAGACTGAAAATCCAAGGATGAAATAATAAAGTATGAGGTATACAATTTGGAAACAATTGGATTCTGCCCACAATGGCTGACTCCGTGGGGTAGAGTGTGGTCATACTATAATTACTTGTCATGACATGAGGTATATTTGTACCAAGTCTACAATGAAAAAGACACGTCTTTGCCGTATTGTAGTTGGAATTTTGAGGAGGCCCTAGCGAGTCATTTTGCAACATTAATGTTTGTCACAGATCTTGAATACAGGGTCTTAAGAAATCATATTAACACATGTATTTAGTTGGCAAAAATCTAGTTTCCAAATTTCAATATTTGTATGGCCAATTTTTGTTAAATACATACATTGTTAAACAAAAAGACCGCAATAATGAGCAATTTAAAAATAAAACTTGTGCAGCATTCAGAAAAAGTAAAAAATTATTGAAACAAAAACTGGAATACTTAACTTTTTTCATGGAACAGTTTTAAAGAAGTTTAAAATGGTCCAGAATATGTTTGTTGTGTGTGTTTAAAACTCTTTTTTAACAACCAGGTTTTACCTTGTAAAAAGGAAGACTTTATGGCTAAACCTAAATGTGCTGCTGTAGTGTAGAAAAAGATTCAGTTATAGTCATCTGGACTCAATCTATGAGTCTGAGAACTCTGGTTTCTATCCTACTCTCTGAAAGCCCTGCCCACAGAGCGGGACCTCCTGATAAAGGCCCATTGAAACTAAACTGAGATGGACCATCCCCATCCTATTGTGACCTGACTTTGGCTCCCTCCTCCTTGAGTACCTGATTTGCATCAGAATACCCCGGGCGTCTCCAGGGTTTCAGCAAATCATTGAGATGCCCGGGGCATTCTGATGCTAATCACTTTTTCTAAAAACAGTGCAGATGACTACAATTGAATCTTTTTCTACAATGGAACACTCCTGGACTATTAGGCTTATTTATATGCGTGTGACAATAATTGTCCAATTCAATGCCCCCTCTTGGATTGCCAAGGTATTTTATGGGTCTGCTACACATGTAACAAACTAAAGGTGAAATGCCATCTGAAAGTTCAGTCAATAATTTACAATTGGACGATCTGAACTAGCAAACTTGAACACCGTTGAACAGCATTAGCAATTTTGTGCAATTTAAACTGGCCAAAGGGGGGTCAATGTCCCCTATGTTGCTATGGATACGGGAGCGGACACTAATGTAGTTGCTAAGGATACGGGAGCGGACGCTAATGTAGCAATTAAGGCTACAGGTGCGGACGTTAATCAAGTAATGGCAAAACGGCCGGATCAGGAACAAGCAGAAGATTTAGAGGATAAGCTTTTTTTATGTCTGTTGATATAGCTCAGGAGGCTCTTGATCACTATTTGAGGGTGTTTTAAATTTAGTTCCGGCTGCGGTTAACAGTCCGGTTAGTTTGTTACGTGATAAAGAAAATGAAGCTAAATGCTTTCCAAAGGAGTTTCCTCTCAGACGCAGTACGTTTCATACCCCTAGGAAAACCTGTTTAACAATGCACCAATATTTTGTTAACAACCACATGCATGTGGATGGCAGATTTTCACAACATTTTAAGTTTCTTTTCTTGGCATAATACATGTTAGAAGTTGAAGAACAGGTTGTGGTAAAGTGTCCATAGCTTTGCGAAAGGGACAAACCTGTCACGGCAATGCTGCTGCAGGTAAAGGAACGTTGCAGAATTTGCTACAATTTGATCATGTTTATCACTTTGTGACGCCTAATAAGGGGAACGCCGCCATTCTGGCAGTCAGCACAAAAAAAGGGTTTGCCGGCATTCGTCAACTATTCTGACATGGTTTTGTTCATATGGTTCTGCAGATCTCCACTGGCCGGGCCGAACACTTTTAAAGCAGGAAGGTAGTAGTAGTCGTAGTACCTGGAGGACTGATGATTTGAAGTTTTCATGTCCCCAGCTCAGCCCATCGGTAAAGCTATAGATTATTTCTATCGTGTATAATTTGAACAGAGAGGCAGCCCGCACGTTCATTGTCTCTTTTGGGCTTAGATTTTCTGGACACCCTCAATTTGCCAGTTAGGTTAGAAGAACACAATAAAAACATCTTGAAAAATGGAATCTTATCCCATACTTAAGTCTAAGTCAAAGGATTGAAACTATAAAAATGACTGTTTGACAGCCAGGTTTCCCTATCTATCTCACTATCAACATCCCAATGGAATTCAAAAATATGTGTCTGGCCTCTGGACTCCTGCCATGGACACAACCAGTAGGTATCTCTGGAGCATCCTCCTGGCAGCAGCAAAAAAAAGCCCTCACAAAAAACTGGGCCGACGATCAAGGACTGGACTGACATTATAATAGACATACGTAAAATGGGGGAAAAAAATCACATTTGGACTGAGTTTGAAATTTAACAAATTTGACAGACTTTGGATGAAATGGGACGTTTTCTTTTCTTTTAGGGTTCTTTAGGCCATGATTTTATTTTTTAATTTGTTTGTTGGAAGTCTGCTGCTTTTGTTTTGTGTCTGCTCTCTGGTTGTTTTTATGTCCTTTAATTTAGTATATGGTGAATAATATTTACAGTGTGAAAGTGTTTGAGTATATGGCATATAATAAAAATATTTTTGAAAAGACCTGAATCAAAATCATTAAATAATAAAAAGAATAATTTAAAAAAAGGAAATAGGGGTGAGACAGGGTTGTGCTTGGTCCCCCCCTTTTGTTCATTTTGTACTTGGAACCATTGCCCCAATATATTTAAAGTTAACCATAAAACAATGTATGGTGTCTGTATTGATGGGACAGAACATAAAATTGCCTGTTATGCAGATGATGTCTTACTATATTTGACCAAACCAGAGATTTCCAAATCCAATGTGGTGCATTTCCTTCATGATATTGGTCCAATGTCTGGATACAAACTGAAGGTAAGGAAAGTTTATTTGTAAAATCACAAAGACATGACAGAAATCACAAAACCTTCATTTCTATTTGTATCTTTAACGACGGACCCGGTCTCGTCTGCCCCCTCCCTAGATTTAGCTTTCGCTAAAATAATTGTCCCAGACAAAACTGAAATTCTCTCTTACTGGCAACCCCCTCTGTCCGTTAGATAAACTTAACCATTTAAATGGAAAACGGAATCTCTTAAATATTTAGGTGTGGTCCCCCATAAAGAGCTATCAACAATCTTGGCAAAAAACAATAGTAACCCTAGTGTTGTCTAGAGACATTGAATTTTATTTGTTTTTTTAAATATTCCTTACGGTCTCCGCGTGGCATGCCGTAGAAAAATGCCTTAATTTCCTGTTTTTTTGATGCCACATGCACTGAGCTCTAATTTCACTCATTAATGCGTGTTTATGGCTTGATTGTAAATATTTAATATCCATAAAACAAAATTACTCTATAGCGCCCCCTCCCTGTTATGAGAAAAGTCAACTATGTCTGATTTGTCTGAAAAGCCAATTTTTATTGATATTCTGTACAGTTTTTGTGTAGCGCCCCATCATAAAATGTCACCATTTCCTGTTTCTTTGATGATTTTTCAAACCCTCATGCATCAGGCTAAAAAGCTGAAATTGCAATCACTGGTGTGATGAAAGTGGTTAGGGTTAGTGTTAGGGTCAATAAATCATTGAGCACATGGCCTCCCACGACTATAGCGCCAGTTCCAAAAATGTCTACGAAATTTGGGGAGATGATTGTTTACGTAAAAAGAAGCAAAAACCTCAATGGGACTTATATCTTAATTTGGACCATTTGGCCCCGCAAAAAAGGCATATTTCCTATACAAATCCAGACTTGTCAAATCTATATAGAAAGTCAAACATTATTTAGTGCAAAGTGAGTGAATATTGGCACACTCATTGGTCAGGTCCAATCGCTTGATAAAGTACATTACATCGTATCTGTATGGGTTGCCGGTTCAAAGCCGTAGTTCTCTAGACTGCAAACGAGACTGAAGTTCCTCTGCTATTTGTGGAATTTCCACGAACAGTAACTAAACACTTCCTGTGTCACTAACAAAATAAACACTTCTGTGTTGTCAAGATACTGAAACTGTTTTATTTTGACAAGGTCTGACAGTGACAGATCATTTAACGCTGCACAACTAACAAATACAGACAAACATAGCTATAGTCACAAATATGTTCGCATTGATATGACATGTGCAAATGGGAATAAAACAGATTTATAACACAACTCCTTATAATATAAGGAGTAATTTTCACTATAAAATAGAGAATCTATCCAATCCTACTTTATTTGTATAGCAAATTTTACCAACACAAAGTCTCCAAAGTGATGCACAAACAAACACAGGTAAAATATGTAAAAAATAAAAATAAATACATACAAATGAAATAAAAAACCGTCAGGGGCGGTGCCTCTGGACTGGCAGACCGGGGTGGTGGTCCCTCTGTTCAAGAAGGGGGACCGGAGGGTGTGTTCCAACTACAGAGGGATCACACTCCTCAGCCTCCCCGGTAAGGTCTATTCCTGGAGAGGAGAATCTGACTGATAGTCGAACCTCGGATTCAGGAGGAGCAGAGTGGTTTTCGTCCTGGTCGTGGAACACTGGACCAGCTCTATACTCTCCATCGGGTGCTCGAGGGTTCATGGGAGTTTGCCCAACCAGTCCACATGTGCTTTGTGGATCTGGAGAAGGCTTTCGACCGTGTCCCACGGGGTGCCCTTTGGGGGGTGCTGCGGGAGTATGGGGTCCGGGGCCCTTTGCTCAGGGCTGTCCGGTCCCTGTATGACCGGAGCAGGAGCTGTGTTCGCATTGCCGGCAGTAAGTCAGATCTGTTCCCAGTGCGTGTTGGACTCCGCCAGGGCTGCCCTTTGTCACCGGTTCTGTTCATTGTTTTTATGGACAGAATTTCTAGGCGCAGTCAGGGGTCGGAGGGGGTCCGGTTTGGAGAACACAGGATCTCATCTTTGCTGTTTGCAGATGATGTTGTCCTGATGGCTCCATCAAACCTGGACCTGCAACATGCACTGGGACGGTTTGCAGCCGAGTGTGAAGCAGCTGGGATGAGAATCAGCACCTCCAAATCTGAGGCCATGGTTCTCAACCGGAAAAAGGTGGCTTGCCCTCTCCAGGTGGGTGGGGAGTCCTTGCCCCAAGTGGAGGAGTTCAAATATTTCGGGGTCTTATTCACGAGTGAGGGAAGGATGGAGCGTGAGATTGACAGGCGGATCGGTGCAGCGTCTGCAGTGATGCGGTCACTGCATCGGACCGTTGTGGAAAAGAAGGAGCTGAGTCGAAAGACAAAGCTCTCGATTTACCGGTCAATCTACGTTTCTCCCCTCACCTATGGTCATGAGCTTTGGGTAGTGACCGAAAGGACAAGATCGCGGATACAAGCGGTCGAAATGAGTTTCCTCCGCAGGGTGGCTGGGCGCTCCCTTAGAGATAGGGTGAGGAGCTCAATCACACGGGAGTTTGGAGTAGAGCCGCTGCTCCTCCACGTCGAGAGGAGCCAGCTGAGGTGGCTTGGGCATCTGTTCCGGATGCCTCCTGGGTGCCTCCTTAGGGAGGTGTTTCGGGCATGTCCCACCGGGAGGAGGCCCGAAGACCCAGGACACGCTGGAGGGACTATGTCTCTCGGCTGGCCTGGGAACGCCTCGGGATCCCCCCGGAGGAGTTGAAGGAAGTGTCTGGGGATAAGGAAGTCTGGGAATCCCTGCTTAGAGTGCTGCCCCCACGACCCGGCCCCGGATAAAGCAGAAGAAGATGGATGGATGGATGAAATAAAAACACATTAAAAACAATATAAAATATACAAAATAATAAAAGACTGTCAGAAACACAATTCTCATGCCGGGTTAAATGCCAGTAAATAAAAGTGCGTTTTTAAACGAGACTTAAAAGCATCAACTGAAGGTGCAGTCTTTATGTGGGTAGGAAGTTTAAGGCGGACTGCAAAAAAGGCCCGGTCTGGCTTTTGAGTCTTGTTTTTGTGAAAAGAAGGTAGAACTGTGGTGGGTGGCAAGAGCTATCATCGGCGAGCTATCATCGGCGAGCTAATATCGGCGAGCTAATATCGGCGAGCTATCATCCGGAGCTATCATCCGCGAGCTATCATCTATCATCCGCGAGCTATCATCCGCGAGCTATCATCCGCGAGCTATCATCCGCGAGCTATATCATCCGCGAGCTATCATCCGCGAGCTATCATCCGCGAGCTATCATCCGCGAGCTATCATCCGCGAGCTATCATCCGCGAGCTATCATCGCGAGCTATCATCCGCGAGCTATCATCGCCGCTTGCGTTTTTTTGTGTGTAAATATCAAAAATTCAAAGATAAAAAGTTACTCAAGTAAAAAAAAAGTGGCAATCTAAGTTAAGTAAATAATTACAGGCTTATTTCTAAACTTTTTGTACCTGCAAATATTCCTGAAAAGCTGGTCAGCACTATTCGAAAGACTTTTTAGACGGTAATGACATTTTCAACACATAATAACCGTTCTTTCTTTATGTTGTAATGTAGTATTAAACTACTCTACTGCAGATCTTATAAAACACAAGATAAAACTAAAACTGTTCAGGAAAGGTCAAATTTTGTCCATTGATGCATTTTTTTTTAATAACAGTACATGTTTGAATTGAGTATCTTGTTTTGTAGTATCAGATGTTTGATATTCTGGCATCACTAGTTCACATCTTAACTTCTAAAATCCTTCCTTTGTTTTGTACATTATGTCTACCTTGTATATTGTACATAATTGTTAATATACAAATAAAGCATGAATCACTCAGTCATTCTTGTGTTTCTCTTTTGAAATGGAGATTGTAGGCCTTGATGTACTAGAATCTACACTGCTGCAAGTTTTCTTATCAAAATAATTTAAAGTCTGAGACAGAGTATCCTAAAAACTTCTAAATAAAGTTATACCTGAGCAAATTGACTGGAGACTGAATGAAAAACATTTGGCTGTGTCTTATGGGAAAAACACCAGACTGTATTTAGATAAGAGAGGAGGCGTTACAGTCAGTGGGACATTTGGACTCTCTTAATGTCAGGTCTCTTGATCTCAAATAACGTCCTCACTGTACATTGTTTTTTGTATATTTTTATGCGTGATATATTTATCTTACTAAATTCCTTTTACTCATCGTTTTTATTTTAGATCAGAACTCATTTAGTTTTGGTTGAGAGCTGGCGTTAATGTAGTTATCTGTGTTTTGTTTGTGTGACTCTGTTTTCTCCCTTTGAGGCCCGTTCAGAATCCGCTCTGCTTTTCCTTCATGTAAACACTGCTGTCATTTCTCTGACTTACAAAGCTACTCTTGATACGCTTTTTATTTTTGCACTGTTCAGGTGAAAGATTGGATTCTAACGCAACATCCTTTACAAACCATCACTATATTTCAAGAAACAAATTAACCTGTTATATTTGAACTTTGTTTTGTGTGTGATATGTGTGAAATAATTAGTAGACATTAGTTTGAAGAAACATATGTCTGTCAAAAGAAGGTCGATGTTGAACTCCAGTCAGAGTTCCCATTTCACTCTGGGAGCCTACATTGACCTTGGGCCTTTAAAATGGCTGTATTTCCTCATCGTATTGTCTGTGTATGTTCTGATATTGCTGTCTAATCTGCTCCTCATCATTGTCATATGTTTGAATAGGACTCTACATGAACCCATGTACATTTTTCTCTGTAGTTTGTTCATGAATGAGCTTGTTGGCAGCGCTGCATTGTTTCCCATGCTTTTATTTGAGATAACTCAGGATGTCCACACCATTACGACTTATTTTTGCTTTCTACAAATCTTCCTCGTCCACTCTTACGGCACAATAGAGTTTGTGATTCTTGCTGTTCTTTCATATGACAGATATTTGGCCATATGCTTCCCTCTGCAGTATAGCACACGTATGAACACCAACAAACTGTTGTTTCTGGTCGCTTTTCCCTGGTTCTACTCTTTTGCCATTATTCTTGTATTGGTTTTACTAACATCACTTTTACAACTCTGTGGACACAGCATCTCTAAAGTCTACTGCAATAACTACTCTGTTGTCAACCTTTCCTGCTCTGATACTTCCATCAACAACATTTATGGACTCTTCATAACTGTCCTCACAGTCTTTGTGCCTTTGATTGTCATGGTAAGCACATATATCTGTATTTTAAGGGAGTGTTTCAAAGGATCTAAGCACACGCGACAGAAAGCTCTGAGCACATGTGGGCCTCATCTGGCTTCCATCATTAATTTCTCTTTTGGAGCATTGTTTGAAGTCATAGGGAGTAGATTCAACCTAAGGAACGTACACAGTGTGCTCCAAGTGGTCTTATCGCTTTATTTTCTGGCAGTTCAGCCGTTGTTCAACCCTTTAATATACGGATTCAAACTCACCAAAGTTCGAGAGCTGTGTAAGAGTCTGCTACGTTCTGTTGTCAGTCACTAAAGAGCTGCTGAATCAATAAGGCAAACACACAGATTTAATGTAATTATAATCAGAAAGCAGTGGTTTGAGAAGTTGAAAATACTATTAAATAAAAACATAAAAATATCACCACTTTACAGCACTTTCTTAAATTTCAAATGATAGCGACTATAAAGATTGTTGCATTTCTTTATTGCCATTTCATGGAAATTGAGGGAGGACTAAAATATTATCCACACTAAGAATAACATATAGATGCACGGATACAGTTTTATATCCAAAGAAGGGACGCACCTGAAAAAGTTTGACTGAAAGGATTTTCTTTGCACGATAAACAGCGCGTTACGGCTGCATCCAGACGTCTCGCCATGAGCCAACCTGGATCAACCGAGTCCCAAGTCTCTTACTTCAATGACTACTTAGAGAGTGGTCCAGAAATGCAAAACTTTTAATCCAGGGAAAATCTCATCTGAGAGAGAAGAACGTGGACTACAATTATCCTGCAATGCTGAGAATTACCGTTGGATGGAAATGAAAAAGATTCACTAAACCAGAGGAGGTGTAAGCTTTTGTGAACTCACTACCTGATCAATGTACACTTTTTTTTTTAAAGAAATGGTCCTGGGCTTTACTGGAGACATGTGGGTATTTGAACCGATGTGGGCTAGTGTGTCCTGGGTGACGGGTCAGACAAAGATCGGTTCACAAAGCCCCATATGATGGAAAAAAAAAAAAACAAGGCCAGTTACGTCGCCCGGATTGGCGTTACCGGGGTCCCACCCTGGAGCCAGGCCTGGCGTGGGTGCTCGACGGCGAGCGCCTGGTGGCCGGGCCTTTCCCCACGGGGCCCGGCCGGGTGCAACCCAAACGAGTGACGTGGGGCCGTCCTCCCGTGGACCCACCACCTGCAGGAGGGGCGTAAGGGGCTGGTGCGGAGGGATCTGGGCGGCAGTCGACGGCAGGGGCCTCGACGACCGTATCCCCGGACGCAGAGACTAACTCTGGGGACATGGAACGTCACCTCGCTGGGGGGGAAAGAGCCTGAGCTTGTGCGGGGAGGTTGAACGGTTCCGACTAGATTATAGTCGGCCTCACCTCCACGCACAGTTTGGGCACTGGAACCCATCCTCTTGAGAGGGGCTGGACGCTCCACTTCTCTAGTGTTGCCTGCGGGGAGAGGCGGCGGGCTGGCGTGGGCTTGCTTATTGCCCCACAGCTCAGCCGCCATGTGTTGGAGTTTACCCCAGTGAACGAGAGGGTCGCGTCCCTACGCCTTCGGGTTGGGGACAGGTCTCTCACTGTGGTGTCGGCCTACGGGCCGAACAACGGTGCTGAGTACCCGGCCTTCTTGGAATCCCTGGGAGGGGTACTGGACAGTGTACCGACCGGGGACTCCGTTGTTCTACTGGGGGACTTCAACGCCCACGTGGGCAACGACAGTGACACCTGGAGAGGGGTGATTGGGAAGAACGGCCCCCCCGATCTGAACCCGAGCGGTGTTCAGTTATTGGACTTCTGTGCTAGTCACGGACTGTCCATAACGAACACCATGTTCAAGCACAAGGGTGTCCACCAGTGCACGTGGCACCAGGACACGGGCCGGAGGTCAATGATCGACTTTGTTGTCATTTCATCTGACCTCCGGCCGCGTGTCTTGGACATTCGGGTGAAGAGAGGGGCGGAGCTGTCAACCAACCACTACCTGGTGGTGAGTTGGATCCGCTGGTGGTGGAGGAAGCCGGACAGACTTGGCAGGCCCAAGCGTATAGTGAGGGTCTGTTGGGAACGTCTTGCGGAGCCCGCTGTCAGCAGGGTCTTCAATTCAAACCTCCGGGAGAGCTTCTCCAAAATCCCGGGAGAGGCTGGGGACATTGAGTCCGAGTGGACCATTTTCTCGACCTCCATTGTCAATGCGGCTGCTCGGAGCTGTGGTCGCAAGGTCTCAGGTGCCTGTCGCTGCGACAACCCCCAAACCCGGTGGTGGACACCGGAAGTAAGGGATGCCGTCAGGCGGAAGAAGGAGGCCTATCAGGCCTCTTTGGCTTGTGGGACTCCTGAGGCCGTTGACGGGTATCGGCGGGCCAGGCGTGCCGCAGCTCGTGCTGTCGCAGAGGCAAAAACCCGGGTCTGGGAGGAGTTCGGGGAGGCCCTGGAGGAGGACTATCGGTCGGCCCCAAAGAAATTCTGGCAAACCGTCCGGCGCCTCAGGAGGGGGAAGCAGTGTTCCACCAACACCGTTTATGGTGCGGGTGGAGACCTGCTGACCTCGACTGGGGATGTCGTCGGGCGATGGAAGGAGTACTTTGAGGACCTCCTAAATCCCACTGTCACGTCTTCCGAAGAGGAAGTAGAGACTGAGGACTCGGAGGCGACTCATCTATCACCCAAGCCGAAGTCACTGAGGTTGTTGGCAAACTCCTCGGTGGCAGAGCTCCGGGGGTGGATGAGTTACGCCCCGAGTACCTAAAGTCTCTGGATGTTGCAGGACTGTCTTGGTTGACACGCCTCTGCAACATCGCGTGGCGGTCGGGGTCAGTGCCTCTGGACTGGCAGACCGGGGTGGTGGTCCCTCTGTTCAAGAATGGGGGACCGGAGGGTGTGCTCCAACTATAGAGGGATCACACTCCTCAGCCTCCCCGGTAAGGTCTATTCCAGGGTACTGGAGAGGAGAATCCGACCGATAGTCGAACCTCGGATTCAGGAGGAGCAGAATGGTTTTCGTCCTGGTCGTGGAACACTGGACCAGCTCTATACTCTCCATCGGGTGCTCGAGGGTTCATGGGAGTTTGCCCAACCAGTCCACATATGATTTGTGGATCTGGAGAAGGCTTTCGACCGTGTCCCACGGGGTGCCCTTTGGGGGGTGCTGCGGGAGTACGGGGTCCGGGGCCCTTTGCTCAGGGCTATCCGGTCCCTGTATGACCGGAGCAGGAGCTGTGTTCGCATTGCCGGCAGTAAGTCAGACCTGTTCCCAGTGCGGGTTGGACTCCGCCAGGGCTGCCCTTTGTCACCGGTTCTGTTCATTGTTTTTATGGACAGAATTTCTAGGCGCAGTCAGGGGTCGGAGGGGGTCCGGTTTGGAAAACACAGGCTCTCATCTCTACTGTTTGCAGATGATGTTGTCCTGATGGCTCCATCAAACCTGGACCTGCAACATGCTCTGGGACGGTTTGCAGCCGAGTGTGAAGCAGCTGGGATGAGAATCAGCACCTCCAAATCTGAGGCCATGGTTCTCGACCGGAAAAAGGTGGCTTGCCCTCTCCAGGTGGGTGGGGAGTCCTTGCCCCAAGTGGAGGAGTTCAAGTATCTCGGGATCTTGTTCACGAGTGAGGGAAGGATGGAGCGTGAGATTGACAGGCGGATCGGTGCAGCGTCTGCAGTGATGCGGTCGCTGCGTCGGACTATTGTGGTAAAGAAGGAGCTGAGTCGAAAGACAAAGCTCTCGACTCATCTACGTTCCTCCCCTCACCTATGGTCATGAGCTTTGGGTAGTGACCGAAAGGACAAGATCGCAGATACAAGCGGTCGAAATGAGTTTCCTCCGCAGGGTGGCTGGGCGCTCCCTTAGAGATAGGGTGAGGAGCTCAGTCACACGGGAGGAGCTCGGAGTAGAGCCGCTGCTCCTCCACGTTGAGAGGAGCCAGCTGAGGTGGCTCAGGTATCTGTTCCGGAAGAAGATGGATGGATGGATGGAGGTACTATACTTTCTTTATGTTACAATGTAGGCTTAAACTACTCTACAGTAGATCTGATAAACACAAGATAAAACTAAAACTGTTTAGAAAAGGTCCAATTTTTGTCTAGTTTTTTTATACTAGACAAAAACTGGCTCCCTGTGGCTCAGAGAAGAGACTTCAAAGCAGCTCTGCTTGTATACAAGTCTCTCCATGGCCTAGCAGCAAAGTACATCACGGACATGTTAGTGCCATATGAACCATCTCGGACTCTGAGGACCTCAGGGACCGGCCTCCTGCTGGTGCCCAGAGTCAGGACTAAACATGGACCGGCCTACTGCTGGTGCCAGAGTCAGGACTAAACATGGGGAATCTGCGTCTCAGTTTTATGCAGCTAAAATCTGGAACAGTCTTCCTGAGGATGTGAGACAGGTTCTACTCTGGCAATGTTCAAATCTAAACTAAAAACTGTTTTGTTTGGCTGTGCATATGACTGAAATGCTTTTCTTTGCACTCTTCTATTTTATGTCTTGAACTATTATTTTGTGATTTCTGCCATGTCTTTGTGATTTTAATGCATTTTTTCCTGTTGTGTGAAGCACTTTGAATTGCCTTGTGTATGAATTGTGCTCTACAAATAAACTTGCCTTGCCTTGCCTAGTTTTAGTATCTATTAGTATCAGAAGTTGGATATTCTGATGTCCCCAGTTCACATCTGAACTTCTAAAATTGTTCCTTTGTTTACTACTTAACGTCTACCTTGTATATTGTACATAATTATAAATACACAAATAAAACGTGAATCACTAATTATTGTGTTTCTCTTTTGAAATGGAGATTGTAGGTCTTGATGGAATAGAATCTACACTGCTGGAAATTTTCCTACAAAGATGATTTTAGTATCCTAAAAAGTTCTAAATAAAGTTACACCTGAGCAAATTGACTGGAGACTGAATGAAAAACATTTGGCTGTGTCTTATGGGAAAAACACCAGACTGTATTTAGATAAGAGAGGAGGCGTTACAGTCAGTGGGACATTTGGACTCTCTTAATGTCAGGTCTCTTGATCTCAAATAACGTCCTCACTGTACATGCAATTTGATTGTTTTTTGTATATTTTCATGCTTGATATTTTATCTTACTTAATTCCTTTTAGTCATGGTTTTATTCTAAATCCGAACTCATTTAGTTTTGGTTGAGAGCTGGCGTTAATGTAGTAATCTGTTTTGTTTGTGTGAATTTGTTTTCAGCCTTTGAGGCCCGTTCAGAATCTGCTCTGTTTTTCCTTCTTGTAAACACTGCTGTCATTTCTCTGACTTACAAAGCTACTCTTGATACACTTGCATTTTTGCAGGTGAAAGATTGGATTTTAATGTAACATTTTTTTTAATTGAAAAGCATATTTCCATTATATTTCAAAAAACAAATGAATCGGTTTGAACTTTGTTTGTGTGTGTAATATGTGTGAATGAATCATTAGTTTGAAGAAACATATGTCTGTCAAAAGAAAGTCGATGTTGAACTCCAGTCAGAGTTCCCATTTCACTCTGGGAGCCTACATTGACCTTGGGCCTTTAAAATGGCTGTATTTCCTCATCATATTGTCTGTGTATGTTCTGATATTGCTGTCTAATCTGCTCCTCATCATTGTCATATGTTTGAACAGGACTCTACATGAACCCATGTACATTTTTCTCTGTAGTTTGTTCATGAATGAGCTTTTTGGCAGCGCTGCATTGTTTCCCATGCTTTTATTTGAGATGACTCAGGATGTCCACACCATTACAACTTATTTTTGCTTTCTACAAATCTTCCTCATCCACTCTTACGTCACAATAGAGTTTGTGATTCTTGCTGTTCTTTCATATGACAGATATTTGGCCATAAGCTTCCCTCTGCAGTATAGCACACGGATGAACACCAACAAACTGTTGTTTCTGGTCGCTTTTCCCTGGTTCTACTCTTTTGCCATTGTTCTTGTTGTGGTTTTACTAACATCACCTTTACAACTCTGTGGACACAGCATCTCTAAAGTCTACTGCAATAACTACTCTGTTGTCAAGCTTTCCTGCTCTGATACTTCCATCAACAACATTTATGGACTCTTCATAACTGTCCTCACATTCTTAGTGCCTTTGATTTTCATGGTAAGCACATATATCTGTATTTTAAGGGAGTGTTTCAGAGGATCTAAGCACACGCGACAGAAAGCTCTGAGCACATGTGGGCCTCATCTGGCTTCCATCATCAATTTCTGTTTTGGAGTGTTTTTTGAAGTCATAGGGAGTAGATTCAACCTAAGGAACGTGCACAGTGTGCTCCAAGTGGTCTTATCGCTGTATGTTCTGGCAGTTCAGCCGTTGTTCAACCCTTTAATATACGGATTCAAACTCACCAAAGTTCGAGAGCTGTGTAAGAGTCTGCTACGTTCTGTTGTCAGTCACTAAGGAGATGCTGAATCCATGAAGGCAAAGACACAGATTGAATGTAATTATAATCAGAAAGCAGGGGTTTGAGAAGTTGAAAGTAGGATTAAATAAAACTGAACAACATATACATGCGTGAAATAATTGGCTGTGCTGTGTGTTTAATGCACCACTTTATTTCACCAAATGTTTTGTTTGTAACTGATGCACTGACTTTACAGCGCTTTATTCTTACTTTATTGCCATTTCTTTATTTTATATTTTATTTCTTTTTAATTTTTTTTATAAACAGAGTAATAATGTAGATAGGAGCATGATCACTTAGGTCCACTGTGCCTACATCTACCTCTGTGATTTTTTTTATCTGTCGCTATTGAGGTTAAAGAAATAGTCTATTCTGGAAGAGATTGTATGTGGTTAGAAAAATGAGTATACCAGAGTGCACTCAGGCTCATCTCCCTCCAGATGTTAATCGGTCCTATATTCTTCATTCACTTATAGAACTCCCTACGCATTGTTCCCCCAGTGCCTCTCGAGTCTGAAACGTCCATTGTAGGTTGAATATGAAAATTCCAATCACCGCCACAAATTAGGGGTCTCTCAGATTTGTTTACAGTCAGGTCCACAATATCTGTAAAGAAGGTGATATCACGCCCTGGTGGAGCATACACGTTGAACAGAACAAAAACCCCTCCATTAACAGCTCCTTTTACCAGGACATATCTGCCCTCTTTACATCTTTACATTCAAAATTGTGTGCAAAAGCGATTCATTTTGAGGTCAACATTGCAACTCCCCTCCTGTGTTTGCCTCTGTATGATGAATAGCACGACTTTCCATAACAAAATTTGGTCACTTTTTGATGTTCAGCGACGTTCAAATGGGTCTCTTGTAAACACATAATGTCTATTATTTCTTTTCTCATTTAGTTTAAAATCTTTGATCACTTTATTGTGTTCAATATGTCGTTTACGCCACTAGTAAAACGTCCGATGCCATTGGATTGAAGGTCATTAAACTCTCTGGTCAAACACAACATACAAACACAAGGACTACATTAACAGGAAACAGAGCAAAGCATAACAGAAATAAAAAAGGGTTCATGCTAAAAACATGCACCAAACACAAAACCTGATCATGTAATTGATCAAAAAGTGGAGGGTAGTCCATTCATAATGAATGTCCCAAAAAGCTCCCCGGGCACTCCTGGCTCCAGGGTGCGCTGGAGGGAAAATAAAGACTTAATCAGGAATGCTTCATATAAGACGTATATTTATTTATTTTTACGGCTCAAGACAGATTTATCTTTTTGTTTTTTTTTGGTCCGATATGGCGCTTTGAAAATTGTACTGGAGGTCTCCTTTAACCTCATAATCAGGCCTCGTGGTTTATCAGTTGGTCTTGGTTTGCCCAGGCGGTGTGCTCTTCTATTTTGATGGGCGGGGGACCTCAACTCCAGAGCCTACAAAGAGCTCTGGGACCACATTTTCCCAAAAATTTTCAGTATCGTTTCTCTCCTTTCCCTTTGTGTGCCCCCACAAGACTGAGGTTGGGTCCAAATCCAGGATCTTATTTTTCATATTCTTGTCCTCTGTCTAGGCTCTAGAGCACATGTGTCAAACGCAAGGCCCGTGGGCTAGATGTGGCCCGCCAGATGTTTTCATCTGGCCCGCCGAACATTTCTAGTTGTAATTATTCATTTCCAATAGATATATCACGTTTTTTTATCGCTAGAACTACAATTCCCACAATCTTTTGCAGCCGCAGCTCCCCCGCGCTGCTCTGCTGTGTGTGCCGCCAGCTCAAGCGCTGAGGGACAGCGACCAGCGACAGTAATCGCAGCAGGTTTAAAATGGAACACACCGGCAGCGATGACCTGTAGCGCTCTGCCCCAGGGCAGATCGTGGGAAACACGAGGAATAAAGAAAAGAGGCGGTTTTGTGGACGATAGAGCTGTGCTAAAAGCGGCGCTAATGTGAAGCTAACAACAAGAAAACAAGCTTCTTTGCTGACAACTCTGTGAGGAAAACATCCAAACCAGTGCAAAACCTGGGCAGATAATGAGCCACAGGTAAAAACACAGGTCAGAGTGTAATAAAGTTTGAACATGACAGAGTGAAGCTGCTTTGAGCTCTCATTTGATTCACCACATGAATCATTTGTCACTAAAATAAGCTTAAACTGTAAAAATAGTGAGCTCATATTGAGTGAGTGCAGCAACATTAACATGTCTGTGATACAAACATTTAATATCAGAATCATATCACACGTCCATGTTCCTGTTCCTGCTGCTGCATGAATATGGACTCAGTGTCCACATAGAACTATTACTAGGCTTTATAACATTTGTTATATTCTTTAGTGTTTTATTTTTTATATTATGTTCGGCCAGCGACCCAGCCTGAGCGTCGAAAAGCTGCCCCTGGCCCAAAATGAGTTTGACACCCCTGCTCTAGAGCATCATCAGCTGGGCCCACATCGCCTCCATCTCGGCCCTCAGTGTCTGCATCTCACCTGTATTGTCTGAAATGTTAAAGAGGCCGACACAGTCTCTTCATTTAAGACCAGGCTTAAAACGTTCCTCTTTGAAATGGCTTATAGTCAGGCCACTTAGGAACAGAAATAAAAACCTACAGTTCCCAGCTATGCTGCCCTAGGAGCAACTATGCTGGGGGAAGTATGGAGCTTGAGCACTATCCTCTCCTTCTTCTTCTCCCACTTCCCAGACGGGAGTGGAGCAGGCACATCGATGACCTGTGGATCCAGATGCTCCTCAACTGCTGGAGAAACGGTCTCTACTCCAGATGAACGGTTCTTCATCAGCTTCGAAAAATTGGTTCTCCTGAGTGGTTACGGCTCCACCGTCTATTTGCAAATTAAGGGTTAGGGTTAGGCTCTGCGGACAGGCGTCGGATCTCTCCTTCACTGTGAAACTTCTCCAGGTTTCTACTTTTTCCCAAAGAGGTTTGGTAGTTTTTTCCTGGCCGAGAAGGAGGGTCCAAGGCTTGGGACATCTGTCTAAGCACACGGGATTCTGGGACATTACCAATTCCCTATGAACATTGTTTATTCTGTTTTTATTCTGTTTTTTCCACTGTAGCCCACTGTAGCCCCTACAGGGTGATAGTGAGCGTTTTTGTATTGTCCAAAATCACAATCTACGGTTGTGATTTTGGGCATTACAAAAATAAATTGAATTGAATTGAAATTGAATTCACTGTTCAACTTTTTTGATGCGTGCTCCATTTCAACCCTGCGACGAGTTGGCCACTGTCCAGGGTGTTACCCTGCCTAAGGCCCAAAGGCACTGGGATAGGCTCCATTCACCCGCGACCCCTAACGGGAACAAGCGGTAGAAAATGAATGAATGAATGAATGAATGAATGAATTAAATTGAATCCACTATTCAACTTTTTTGATGCGTGCTCCATTTCCTTCCCCTGCTTTCAGCTCGCTTATCTCCACTGGTGAAAAGCTGTGGTCCGCGGCATCGGACCGGCAAGCCATGTTAGCCTTGTTAGCTTACGAGGTGGGCCATTTTTTAATGGGCTGTGGGTCGGCAGCTTTTTTTTTTCTTGGTCCTGTAGCTTTACCAGGTTTGTGTTTTCCTTGTCCACTCATGTCTTGTTAATCTTTTCTGGGATTATATAGATCAAATTGTATTTTTAATTCTTGTTCCATTGTAGAAAAAAAATTCAGTTGTTGTCATCTGGACTCTGTTTTAGAACTTTTTTTTTTTTTTTTTTCAAAAACCGAGTCCAGATGACTACAACTGAATCTTTTTCTACAGATACCTAAAATGTTAATCTACACTATAACACCTTAGAGGGTGGCCTATAATCACACACTCACACACCTCTAGATATACTTGGAAATGTGTTTGGGAAAAATGTAGTTTCAGGCCGTAAATGTATTTTTTACAGGATGGCAGGAGAAGGATAACCTCTAATTGGCTGCCTTTTTTCATGCCTTTGCTGTTGGCCGGTGTCCAGTTTAGGTTCGGCATTGGCTGGAACTGGTTAAAGTTAGGGAAAAAGCTTAGGCTAGCCATTCAGCAAAGCTGTTCAATTAAATTCAATGCAATATATTTTGTAATGCCCAAATTCACAACAGTGGTTTCCTCGAAGGGCGACAGTGAAAAACAGAATTTACTTCCCCCAGCATAATTGCCCCTATGGCTGCATAGCTGTGAAACTGCATATTTTTATTTCTGTTCCTAACTGGCCTGACCATAAGCCATTTCAAAGAGGAACGTTTTATGCCTGGTCTTAAATGAAGAGACTGGGTGTCGGCCTCTTTAACTGCGATCCAAGATGGCGCCACCGATGGATGTGTAATGGGAAAATGTCTCTCTATCAAGGTTGCAAATAATGTCATGTCTACGTATCATATAATATTATCTTAGTTCCGGCCAAGTCGTGGGGTCAAAACCTTGACGGGTGTTTTCATTTTGACTAGAGCTGATTTGATTGTGACAATGTGCGTTCGTGTCGATGTATGTGATTGTCTTTAAAAGGATGTTTACTGTCATTGTTCTGGAGTCAGGAAGGGAGAGCTGATCTTGTCAGGGAAAGTGTTTTTATTTACTGTGCACGAGTAAATAAAGAGCCACCTGTTGAGAACGACAAACTTTTTCTTGGTACTTTTCCACAGAAATGCCACAACAATTTGGCGTCACGAACAGGAGGGGGCCGTAGGAGGGGACGAGATTCAGCAAACAATAGCCAGAAGACCCAAACCCGCTGTTGCAAAAAAGGAATGGCATGACATCCTCCGGCCAGGACATCCTGAATCAAACGCATCACTACCCATGGTCGAGGTGGCCGGACCAGAGGGACAAATGTACGTGTATAGACCCTGGAGTTCAGAGAAACTGCCAAACCCGCTGGGGAATGGGACTCAATTTTCTAAAGATTTTGAAGAATTTTGCAGGGAATTTCGACCTTCGGGGCTCGAGTGCAGAAAGATATTAGTGGTTGCTATGAAAACTAGTGACTTTGCAAAGATAAAAGATAAATGACATTCCAGCCAATGATCTGCGGGCCGACAAACCCACATATGCACACAATGTGGCCTGCATTGCGGCTATAACCAGACTGAACTTGACCATTTCCCGAGAATTTCCTGTCATTTATGACCCAGAAGCTATCCAGGGGTGCAAACAAAAACAGGATGAGAACAGAGACGATTTTATCCACCAATTCTCCATCCTGTACAAAGAAAAGAGTGGCATGGTAGACGGGCCGGGCCCACCATATGAAAAAAGTCTTTGCCAGGCACTTTACCAGAGCATTCTCCCGGACATAATCGCCAGAGTACAAAAGACATATGTTGGCGGATTTGAGCAGCCCAAGCTCGAAGACCTTACCCATTATGCACGTCATGCGCAAACGCTTATCGCAAAGACAAAGAAAAAGAAAGAAGAAGGACGGGCCAAAGAACAACATGAGGCCATAATGACACTCTACGTTAATTCTGGCCAACCGGGACCGGGGGGGCAACAACAAAACCAACGCGGACGTGGACGCGGGAGACGGGAACAACGGAGAGGGGCATGTTATGTCTGCGGACAGTTGGGACATTTTGCTCGAGACTGCACAGCGACAACACCGCAGTTTGGACCTTACTATCCTACCTGGCAACAGGCCGTGGTCTATCACGCACCCGGAGCACAGCAGGCTCTTCCGAATGTGCAGCAGCAGTTTTTGGCTCTTCCGTCACCACAATCGCAGCATGGAGGGTCGGACTGACTGGAGGGGGAGGACGGGAGCGGGTCCGAGCACGCACCAGAAACAACTGGCTCAACGAGACACGCACTGGAGCAACACCTACAACCACACCTGCAAGAGGGTAAAATGCACCTGACACCACTCTCACATGCCATCACTTATCTTGAGGGTTGTGCAGAGGTACCAGAGGGTACATATTCTAAAATTAGTCAAGCTAAAACTAAATTTCCCGAGTACCACACATGATGATTGATGGTGAAAAAATGTATTTCTTGGTGGACTCAGGCGCCACAAATTCTGTGATTAAATTTTCTGCACTAACAAAGAAACCCAGGTTAAGTGGGCGGTACGCATTTTCATTAGCAGCTTCTGGAGAGACAACGAAAGAGAATTTCACATCTCCTTTAACATGTTTTGATGTCAGTGGTCACACGTTCAAGCGTTCATTTCTCTATTCTCCTTTGTGTCCGGTGAACCTATTAGGACACAATCTAATGTGTTGATTAGGAATCAGACAGAAGCTGCCGATTATAATTATTTTTGGAAATTGTCCCCAAACCCTTCAATTAAGCTAATTTCTGTAGCTCATGAGAAAGTGACACACACACTGAGAATGCTGACTTCAAAGACATGGGAGAATTGCAGTGCTTGTTTTGTTTGCCCGCAGATGTAACTAGAACAGAACATGATTTTAAAGCTTGTTGGTATGACTGTTATGAGGACTCTTTAATGACTGAACATTTATTCTGGGGATAATCAGTTCTCTGCTATCTCTGTGTCGCTCCCTGACTCACTAAAAGAATGTAATATGTCAAACTTAAATCTGTACATAGCATTATCAAAACCAACAAATGCAAACTGCAAATGCAAAATACAAGATTTTGTCTATCGTTGTTTCATGGCAGAGGACTGGGAGAATGTTCCAGAATCCATCCATCCATCCATCCATCCATCTTCTTCCGCTTTATCCGGGGCCGGGTCGCGGGGGCAGCAGTCTAAGCAGGGACTCCCAGACTTCCTTTTCCCCAGACACTTCCTCCAACTCCTCCGGGGGGATCCCGAGGCGTTCCCAGGCCAGCCGAGAGACATAGTCCCTCCAGCGTGTCCTGGGTCTTCCCCGGGGCCTCCTCCCGGTGGGACATGCCCGAAACACCTCCCTAGGGAGGCGTCCAGGAGGCATCCGGAACAGATGCCCGAGCCACCCCAGCTGGCTCCTCTCAACGTGGAGGAGCAGCGGCTCTACTCCGAGCTCCTCCCGTGTGACTGAGCTCCTCACCCTATCTCTAAGGGAGCGCCCAGCCACCCTGCGGAGGAAACTCATTTCGACCGCTTGTATCCCGCGATCTTGTCCTTTCGGTCACTACCCAAAGCTCATGACCATAGGTGAGGGTAGGAACGTAGATTGACCGGTAAATCGAGAGCTTTGTCTTTCGACTCAGCTCCTTCTTCACCACAAAAGGTCCGATGCAGTGACCGCATCACTGCAGACGCTGCACCGATCCGCCTGTCAATCTCACGCTCCATCCTTCCTCACTCGTGAACAAGATCCCGAGATACTTAAACTCCTCCACTTGGGGCAAGGACTCCCCACCCACCTGGAGAGGGCAAGCCACCTTTTTCCGGTCGAGAACCATGGCCTCAGATTTGGAGGTGCTGATTCTCATCCCAGCTGCTTCACACTCGGCTGCAAACCGTCCCAGTGCATGTTGCAGGTCCAGGTTTGATGGAGCCATCAGGACAACATCATCTGCAAACAGCAGAGATGAGATCCTGTGCTCTCCAAACCGGACCCCCTCCGACCCTGACTG
>BJKM01000596.1:0-86695 GCA_015082035.1 Chaenogobius annularis | reverse complement strand
AAAAACGATGACTAAAAGGAATTAACTAAGATAAAATATCAAGCATGAAAATATACAAAAAACAATCAAATTGCATGTACAGTGAGGACGTTATTTCAGATCAAGAGACCTGACAGTAAGAGAGTCCAAATGTCCCCACTGACTGTAACGCCTCCTCTCTTATCTAAATACAGTCTGGTGTTTTTCCCATAAGACACAGCCAAATGTTTTTCATTCAGTCTCCAGTCAATTTGCTCAGGTGTAACTTTATTTTGAACCTTTTAGGATACTAAAATCATCTTTATAGGAAAATTTCCAGCAGTGTAGATTCTATTCCATCAAGACCTACAATCTCCATTTCAAAAGAGAAACACAATAATTAGTGATTCACGTTTTATTTGTGTATTTACAATTATGTACAATATACAAGGTAGACGTTAAGTAGTAAACAAAGGAAGAATTTTAGAAGTTCAGATGTGAACTGGGGACATCAGAATATCCAACTTCTGATACTAGTAGATACTAAAACTAGTATAAAAACTAGTCAAAATTGGACCTTTCCTAAACAGTTTTAGTTTTATCTTGTGTTTTATCAGATCTACTGTAGAGTAGTTTAATCCTACATTGTAACATAAAGAAAGTACAGTAACTATGTGTTGAAAATGTCATTAGCGTCTAAAAAGTATTTTAAATGGTGCTGACCATCTTTTCAGGAATATTGGCTACAACACAAAGAAACAGGCCAGTAATGATTAACCTAACTTGGATCGACACCTTTCACTCACAGATTGAGAATGACTCTTGGTTGAGAGTCAAAACATCCAGTCCAGATGACTACAAATGAATCTTTTTCTCCCTTTTTAAAAAAAACTTGATTAACTTTAAATTTTCTTAATTTTTGAAATGTACTAAAATAATTAAAAAATAAATAAAAACAAAACAAAAAACACGACCTGAGAGCAAGACAAGGAAAAAGAGAAAAGAATAATAATAACAATAAAAATGTAACATAAAGGCACAGTTATATATAAATTGGCAACATTCAAGTCCCATTTAGTCCAAAGTCTGGACTAGATATAGAATAGACGGAGATATCTGGGCAAAACATTCATTTTTATAGTTTCAAGCCTTTGACTTAGACTTAAGTCTGGGGTCAGAGTCCATTTTTTGAGATCTTACTTTATAGTGGAGAAAAGAGGAGTATAGTTTTTCTCTAAGATTGTTGATAGTTCTTTATGGAGGACCACACCTCAATATTTAAGAGATTCTGTTTGCCATTTAAATAGGTAAGTCTTTCTAAAGAACAGAGGGGGCGCCAGTGAGAGAGAATTTCAGTTCTTTGTTCAGTTCTTCTTTTTCCAAAAGACCAATATCATGAAGGAAATGCATCACATTTCTGGTTTGGTCAAATATTGTAGGACATCATCTGCATAGCAGGCAATTTTATGTCCTGTCCCATCAATTGTAACACCATAAATTGTTTCTGCTTGTCTAATATATTGGGGCAATGGTTCCGAGTACAAAGTGAACAAAAGGGGGACCAAGCACAACCCTGTCTCACCTCTATTTCCAAAGTCAGTGAGTCTGTCACGTGCTCACTGACTAGTTAGTTTTGATTCTTGATGTTGGGCTCTTGTAAAGAGCCTACATATTGTTTTTCTTGTTATTAAAATATCAATTTGAAATTTGGTTAGCACTTTCAATAAATGAGATCAGCTTCCAGAATCAAAACCTTTCACAGCACAATTATTACAGCTTTGTCTTGTCATTTTTGTATATAGTTCATGATGTGTAAAGCTCGTCTTCTGTTGTCTTGTGTTTGTCGTTTGTTCATAAATCCTGTCTGATCATTGTGTATTAAATTTGGGAGTATTTGTTCCATTCTTTTAGATGTATTTGATGGACTATATAAGGCAAAGTCAAGTGGGTCATTCGGTCATGGCAAGTAAGATTACAGTATCCAGAAAATATTTTATTCTTTTTTGTTTTCTCATATTTTGGTGAAATGTTTTTTGTAGAAGGATTCAAAAAAATATTGAATTTGGTTTTGTTTAGTCAAAATTATATTATTCTGTTGATCTCAATTTTAAAAAATGGTTCTTTCTAACTGTCGTTTTCTAACCTTTCAAGCTAATCATTTTTGAGATACTCGAAAAAAATGTATAATATCTTTGTTTGGTGAATAGCATTTAAAAATTGTTTCCAGTAAGGCCTTTGTTTCTTTCTGGCTGAGGCGACAGCCATTACCCTGCCCCTCAAAACTACTTTAGCTGCAGAGAATGGGTGGAGAAACTTCAACATTGTCATTTTCCTTTACATAAATCGCAATGCTGTTGAGTAGACTAGGATTAAATCTCCAAAGTGTGTGTGTTTCTGTTCCAGATCTACAGTGATGTTTATTATAGAAAGTGAGGCCGCTTCCTGGGGGAGCATGTAGTTCCTTTGACCGGTACAAATCTGCCACCTTTTATCTTTGTGTTCAAAAGTCAGTTGAAAGGCTATTTTTTTTTTTTAGATCAATATAACCACACCTGTCTTATATTTGCCCCTGTATGAGGAATAGTAAAGTCTATTATTAACAAATGTTAATTTGTGATGTTCTAAGTTGTTTAAATGGGTTTCTTGTAGGTATATATAATTTTTTTTCCTTTTCTCATATTTGTTTGTATCTTTAACCGTTTATTTGGACTCAATATACCATTAACATTAAAAGATGCTATTCATAATTATTCAGATGCAATCATATTAACCATGTGGAAATCATTCTTGTAAATTTGCTCTTGTTCTGGTCGAACACAACACATAAACACAGGATCCATAAAAACTGAACATAATAGAACAAACAAAATGCAAAAAACATGAAAAGAGCCCACAGACTGAGCCAAAAGGGATCAGAAGAACGCAATTTTCTTGGTAAAAACGGCCCTTGAGTACAGTTGAGATGACATTTTCACCTAGTTATTTACAAACCAAAGTTGAAACACAATAGCCCACATTGGGCAAATACCCACATGTCTCCAGTAAAGTCCAAGACCCTTTCTTTAAAAAAAAAGGGTACATTGATCAGGTAGTGAGTTTACAAAAGCTTACACCTCCTCTGGTTTAGTGAATCTTTTTCATTTCCATCCAACGGTAATTCTCAGCATTGCAGGATAATTGTAGTCCACGTTCTTCTCTCTCAGATGAGATTTTCCCTGGATTAAAAGTTTAGCATTTCTGGACCACTCTCTAAGTAGTCATTGAAGTAAGAGACTTGGGACTCGGTTGATCCAGGTTGGCTCATGGCGAGACGTCTGGATGCAGCCGTAACGCGCTGTTTATCGTGCAAAGAAAATCCTTTCAGTCAAACTTTTTCAGGTGCGCCCCTTCTTTGGATATAAAACTGTATCCGTGCATCTATATGTTATTCTTAGTGTGGATAATATTTTAGTCCTCCCTCAATTTCCATGATATGGCAATAAAGAAATGCAACAATCTTTATAGTCGCTATCATGTGAAATTTAAGAAAGTGCTGTAAAGTGGTGACTTTTTAATGTTTTATTTAAGAGTATTTTCAACTTCTCAAACCACTGCTTTCTGATTATAATTACATTAAATCTGTGTGTTTGCCTTATTGATTCAGCAGCTCATTAGTGATTGACAACAGAACGTAGCAGACTCTTACACAGCTGAATCCGTATATTAAAGGGTTGAACAGCGGCTGAACTGCCAGAAAATACAGCGATAAGACCACTTGGAGCACACTGTGTACGTTCCTTAGGTTAAATCTACCCCCTATGACTTCAAACAACGCTCCAAAAGAGAAATTGATGACGAAAGCCAGATGAGGCCCACATGTGCTCAGAGCTTTCTGTCGCGTGTGCTTAGATCCTCTGAAACACTCCCTTAAAATACAGATATATGTGCTTACCATGACAATCAAAGGCACAAAGACAGTGAGGACAGTTATGAAGAGTCCATAAATGTTGTTGATGGAAGTATCAGAGCAGGAAAGTTTGACAACTTGTTGTGGCATTTCTGTGGAAAAGTACCAAGAAATAGAGAGGTAAACAGAGTTTGTTGTTCTCAACAGCTGGATCTTTATTTATTCGTGCACAGTAAATAAAAACACACTTTCCCTGACAAGATCAGCTCTCCCTTCCACACTCCAGAACAATCACAGTACATATCCTTTTAAAGACAGTCACATACATTGACACGTTTGCACATTGTCACAATCAAATCAGCTCTAGTCAAAATGAGGACACCCCTCAAGGTTTTGACCCACGACTTGGCCGGAGCTAAGATAATGTTATATGATACACAGACATGATATTATTTGCAACTTTGATTGAGAGACATTTTTCCATTACAATCCCCTCTTCTGATAATTATGAAACCCTGTTTTATTATAAATCACATCAACAAAAAATCATCATCAGTCAATTAATAACCTCAAACCCACAGAGATTGTAAATATATATATATATATATATATATATATATATATATATATATATATATATATATATATATATATATCTCAAAATTAGCTGAAGCAAAACTTTTCAGAGGAGAAACCTTGAACCACAAATGTCCAGGGTATAAATTCCATTTTGCCCTGGTCCTTTTGACCACTGAGTATCTCATCCTCACATTACCGCAAAATTAGCACTCAATTAATAAGAATCCTAATTAATACCGATAAACCTTAACAATAATAAGCATAATATAAATGTAAAAAGTAATAATACAAATGTAATAATAATAAGTAAAAAGTAAGTAATAAGTAATAATAAAAATAGTTATAATAAAAATAGTAATAATAAAAATCTAATAATAAAAATAGTAATAATAATAAGTAAAAAGTAGTATTAAGTAATAATAAAAAGTAGTAATAGGTATTGCTCCCCTGTCCTTAGACCCTCCTTCTCGGCCAGGAAAACTACAAAACCTCTTTAGGAAAAGGCAGAAACCTGGAGGAGTTCCACAGTGAAGGAGAAACCCGACTCCCTCGGACGGGCAGGCAGACACATAATCTAGGATTTTTAAACATTATTATCTCCCCCCTTTAATCAGTAAATTCTGTTCAAACAGTTAAACTACTTAATTCCCCTAATGATTGAATCATCGTCTTAATCACTAATGTAACCCGTGTCCTGCTTGAAAGTGTCTTTATCTGGCCCTGTCACCTGAACAGACACATATTGAGCAGAAACCATCTTACCAATGACTTTGAATAAAAACGGGAGAACACGGGAGAACACAGGAGAACACAGGAGAACACGATCAAGATTACAACCACAATAATGCCAAAATTTATAAGCACGTCACGCCAGCAAGTAAGAAACTATCCCAACACTGAGGAAGAATGGGTAGTTGTGACAGTTTCTGACTCCATGAGGTCACAGAGTTTAGTCAAATGTGTCTTCTCTCTGTACCTCAATAGTGGCTAGTGTTGTGTTGATAAATGAAGTAAATCTATAGCTAAGAGGGTCTTCACGCAACATCAGTGTACCCACACCTACACCTGGGAATAATGCCAATAAAAATGTTTACCCCGTGGTCCAAATCTTATGGTCATCTGGCACGTCAGACCCCCAAACAGAGTCATGAAGTGGCAGATTCCGCTGAGCTCTGTGTGTGAGGTGTGGGGTCCCAGATATTATGTATGAATGATTCAACGGGATAACAGCTGGAAGACATTCATACATGTAATATCCACAGAGAAACATGTAATCCTCAATTGGAATGGTCCCTAAAATGTCTGGTACGGTGTAGTAAGGTGCACATGTGGTTCCGGGACCCGCCTGAGATGTATTCAAATGAACACCACCCTCCCTCAGAGGGGTGCACGGGACATGTACTGCAGAACAATATATATTAGGGATTGGTCCTACATGCAGTGGTTTAAGTTCAGATTCTGTTCCGGTGGACAAGGGTGATATAATATTCTGTGTGAAACATGCAAATTTAGAGCCAGGTTGAATATATACTGGTCCAAAGAGTGGTCCCAGTTCTCAATTCTCAGGAGGTCTAATGTTCATTTCCGGTCGCCTTGTAGTCTTTCGTAGTACAAGAGGAATTATCACTTTCCACACAGACCAAACTGTCTTAGTTTAGGATTATCCAAAGAGACTAGAGTTTTAGGTAAAATGGTGGCTAAATCAGGTACAGGGAGAGGCAACACGTGGGGCGACGCCGTTGCTATGGGCATATGTGTACACACATAACAATCTTTCCGTTTATGGCTATCGGCTATGTATTTAGCATATCGATACCAGTAATTTAGAGTATAGACAGTGGAATGGTTATGAATAAGTGTAAGAGACCCAATCTTTGTACTGTCATTATGCAGTGTACGAGTGTTACGGTTCAACATTTGTTCTCTGTTGTGATATATCAAGCTAGGCGGAGCAATGAACCACAGGATTAACAAAGCCAGAGCGACTGACATCCACAAGGCATACATCACTTTTCTACTATTCAGTGACCTGATGTTGACCCTCCTGTTGATCAGGTTAGAGCTCTTCTCCTCCTGAAGAGCACATGGATGTGTGCTTTAGGAGCCATGAAGACTACGAAGATCGTGTCGTGTAGACGCGATTACCAGACGATGCAGAGCTTCAAACTGCGCTTGGTGTTGGTGGAGTGCCATGTGCTCGGAGCACCAGATCAGTGGGCTCTGACCCCTGCTCTCACGCACTTGAGATCGTTGCAATTCAAAGGTCCCACGATGTCCTCAGTGGTTGAGGTTGGAGTTGCAGCCGGCCCTTGTGTCTGACCCCTGGTGGACAGACAGCCGTGTTGTTGTTGTCGAGCGCCGCAGGTGAGCTGAAGACTGCTCAACAGTGTGATGCGTGAACCCAAGTACCGCGTTCGGCTACTTTTACTACGGTGTCTGTGATGAGAAGAACTTGGAATGGACCTAACCAGCGTTTGGACCTCCAGTGCTTACGTCTTGGCTCTCGGACCAGGACCCAGTCTCCTGGTTTGAAGTTATGTACAGCTTCAGCTGCCTTCGGGAGAGCGGTTTTTACCTGCGCAGAAATAGAGGACAACAGTGCATCCAATTCTTTACAATAAGCTAACATTGAAACATCACAAAGGGAAGAATCGGGTAGATCTCGTGGTGGAGGTGGGCTCAGGCCTATATTAGGTGGGCGAGCAAATAGAATTTCAAATGGACTCATTTTACATCTTGCCTGCACTCATGTACATGCATACGCATGTACATGCATACGCATGTACATGAGTGCGAGTGGAAGCGCCTTGACCCAGGAGAGTCCTGTTTGCTCACAGATTTTAGTCAGTTTTGTCTGATGATTCAGGATGATAAGAGGTATGTTTACGGAGATCAATGCCCAGAAATTGACCCACCTCCTCCACCACCTTAGCTACAAATTGGCTGCCATTGTCACTAGAAATTTTTTCAGGAATACCCTAGCGTGGCACAATCTCTGTGTGATCAGAACTTTGACCACTGCGTTGCTAGAAGCATGTTTAGATGGAAAAGCTTCCACATACCGGGACCAGACATCAACAAACACCAGACAGAACTTCTTGCCCTCGCATGGAGTTAGTTCAATGAAATCCATCTGCACGTGCCCAAACAGCCTTCCTGGTGGTGGGTGGGCTGCCTGTGGGACTTGTTTTGCTCTACCTGGATTGTTGTTTAAACAAATAGCACAAGATTGACAAAACTTTTGGGCATAAATTGTAAAACCTTTTGTGAACCAATTTTGTCCCAGAGCAGTCACCATCCCCCCTTTTGATGCATGGTCACGGCCATGTGAGATCGATGCCATCTGCCTACATTTTTTTTTAGGTAAGCAAGGTTTGTTATTTGGTCCAAGCCATGTGCCATCAGACTTCACAGCCCCAGCCTTAGTCCACACAGAGATTTCCTCTGACGTGGCAAACTCCTGCATTGCTGATAAGGACTCTGTAAGAGAAGTGTTATGAGACACAAAACATTCATTTTGTTTTGGCCTGCAGAGATAAGACGCTGCCTTGGCGGCTGAGTCTGCTCTGCTGTTACCTTTAGAGATTTGGTCATATCGGTTTGTGTGAGCTTGGCATTTGCATACAGCAATCTCAGATGGCAATAAGATCGCCTCCAGGAACCCTGCAACCTGTGTAGAGCTTAGAATAGGCTTACCATCTGATTTCAAAAAGTTCCTGTGTCGCCACAACCCAGCCCAGTCATGACAAACACCAAACGCATAGCGAGAATCTGTGAAAATTGTGACAGACTGACCCTTCGCCAGTTTGCACGCAGCTGTCAGAGCCACCAATTCAGCAGTCTGTGCAGAGAAATGTGAGGGCAGTGGGCCTGACGCCACCACATCCCACTCAGAGCATACAGCAAAGCCAACACGGTTCTGACCAGTGTTAGCGTCTCGAGATGCCGATCCATCTACATAGAAAATCAAATCAGGGTTAATGAGTGGCTCTTCTTTCAGATCCGGTCTTGGAGTGCACATCTGTTCAATGGTGGAAATACAACAGTGAGGTTCCCCTTCATCAGGGGTGGGCAAGAGTGTGGCAGGGTTAAGCTGTGTGCACCGTTTTACTGTGACATTAGAAAACTCAAGAAGAATAGTGTTATATTAAGCCATCGTGAAGCAGAAAGATGAGAAGTTTTCTGTTCCAATAAAATCAAAGAGACAGCATGTGGTACCAACAGTGTGAGCTCAGCATAACCCACTAGCTCACGTGATGCCAGGACAGCCTTTTCAGCTGCCGCGACCGCACGTAAACATCGTGGCATCCCGACTGCTACTGGGTCCAGTTTAGCAGAAAAGTAGGTCGCAGGGAGCCCCAGCAGGGAGCCCCCGCAGGGAGCCCCCGTGTGCGACTGAAGCAAAACAGAGCTCATGCAACCGTTTCGTTCGTCTACAGTCTGTGTGAATGATCTAGTCGGGTCAGGTAACCCCAGAGTTGGTGGCTTCTGTAAGGCCATTTTCAACTCACAGAAAGCTGTCTCCGCCTCCTCTGTCCATGTCAGTTTGTCATGAGTCCGAAGGCCTTTTCCATGAATAAGTACACTTAAAGGAGACTCCATTACAGAATAATTTGGAATGAATTGTCTACAATATGAACATATTCCCAAAAATGACATCAATTGTTTCTTAGTAATTGGTTTGGGAATATTCTGTATTGCTGCAACGCGCTTTGTGGAAATGCCTTTACCATTTTTAGAAATCACATGACCCAAGAAAATTACTTCCGCCTTAACAAATTGCAATTTAGACAGGCTCGCTTTGTGGTCTTCTGAATGCAAATGATGAAGTAAAGTCACTGTATCTTGTTTACACTGGTCCTCAGTTGGAGAACATAAAAGTAAATCATCCGCGTATTGTAATAAACAACTTCCTGGTGACAGCTGCAGAGGAGCCAATGAGTCGCGCAGTGCTGCGTTGTACCACGTTGGAGAGTGAATGAACCCTTGACAAAGCCGTGTCAGGGTCCAGAGTTGGTTCTGGAATTCAAATGCGAACCAAAACTGTGAATCCTGATGAACAGGGACAGCGAAAAACGCATTAGCCAGATCTACAACTGTGGATCAGAGGCAAGTATTTTGCCTCTGAAGGAATCTGAGATAAAATGGTGTATGGATTAGGTACTACAGCTGCAACTGGTTCCACAGCTTCATTTACTGCTTTCAAGTCATTTGTAAACCGCCACTTTTCTGGAGCCCCTGGTTCACCTTGCTTTTTAACAGGAAAGATGGGACTCCGTACCCCACCTGATTTACAAGGAACTATTACTCCCGCCTCCCTCAGGGCTTCAAAAACTGGAGTAATACCTTCAACTGCCTCTGGGCACAGAGGATATTTGTGGTCTACAGGGGCGGGCGTCAGATTTGGGGGTGATCACTACGGGTTGACAACTTCGAATTCGGCCTACATCAGTTGGGCTCTTGGCCCAGAGGTCATCCGCAACCTCTCTCAGGTCAGGGGTCGCCTCTGCCTCAGCCTGAGATAAAAAAAACAGCCTGCTCCCGGAGCAGAGAGACTCTTATCAGCGCCTGTGGAAACACAGCGAATGGACGGGAGAGACAATTGTGAACACATCCTCCACGCGTTTGTGGAGCGTGAAAATTTCACAGCAGATTCTGGAACACCCCTCCCTGAACCGACACCCCTCCCTGAACCAACACCTTAACGTGGTGGAGGGGTTTGAGCGCCGAATGATCTCAGGAGCTATGTTGTCCGGGGCTTCAAGCCCCTGGTAGGGTCTCCCAAGGCAAACAGGTCCTGGGTGACGGGTCAGACAAAGATCGGTTCACAAGCCCCCTATGACGAAAAAAAAACCAAGGCCAGTTACGTCGCCCGGATTGGCGTTACCGGGGCCCCACCCTGGAGCCAGGCCTGGCGTGGGTGCTCGACGGCGAGCGCCCCTGGTGGCCGGGTCTTTCCCCACGGGCCCGGCCGGGTGCAACCCAAACGAGTGACGTGGGGCCGTCCTCCCGTGGACCCACCACCTGCAGGAGGATCCGTAAGGGGCTGGTGCAGAGGGATCTGGGCGGCAGTCGACGGCAGGGCCTCGACGACCGGATCCCCGGACGCAGAGACTAACTCTGGGGACATGGAACGTCACCTCACTGGGGGGGAAAGAGCCTGAGCTTGTGCGGGAGGTTGAACGGTTCCGACTAGATATAGTCGGCCTCACCTCCACGCACAGTTTGGGCACTGGAACCCATCCTCTTGAGAGGGGCTGGACGCTCCACTTCTCTGGTGTTGCCTGCGGGAGAGGCGGCGGGCTGGCGTGGGCTTGCTTATTGCCCCACAGCTCAGCCGCCATGTGTTGGAGTTTACCCCAGTGAACGAGAGGGTCGCGTCCCTACGCCTTCGGGTTGGGGACAGGTCTCTCACTGTGGTGTCGGCCTACGGGCCGAACAACGGTGCTGAGTACCCGGCCTTCTTGGAGTCCCTGGGAGGGTACTGGACAGTGCACCGACCGGGGACTCCGTTGTTCTACTGGGGGACTTCAACGCCCACGTGGGCAACGACAGTGACACCTGGAGAGGGGTGATTGGGAAGAACGGCCCCCCCGATCTGAACCCGAGCGGTGTGTTCAGTTATTGGACTTCTGTGCTAGTCACGGACTGTCCATAACGAACACCATGTTCAAGCACAAGGGTGTCCACCAGTGCACGTGGCACCAGGACACCCTAGGCCGGAGGTCAATGATCGACTTTGTTGTCGTGTCATCTGACCTCCGGCCGCGTGTCTTGGACACTCGGGTAAAGAGAGAGGGCGGAGCTATCAACCGATCACCACCTGGTGGTGAGTTGGATCCGCTGGCGGTGGAGGAAGCCGGACAGACTTGGCAGGCCCAAGCGTATAGTGAGGGTCTGTTGGGAACGTCTTGCGGAGCCCGCTGTCAGCGGTGTCTTCAATTCACACCTCCGGGAGAGCTTCTCCCAAATCCCGGGGGAGGCTGGGGACATTGAGTCCGAGTGGACCATGTTCTCGACCTCCATTGTCAATGCGGCTGCTCGGAGCTGTGGTCGCAAGGTCTCAGGTGCCTGTCGCGGCGGCAACCCCGAACCCGGTGGTGGACACCGGAAGTAAGCGATGCCGTCAGGCGGAAGAAGGAGGCCTATCAGGCCTCTTTGGCTTGTGGGACTCCTGAGGCCGTTGAGGGGTATCGGCGGGCCAGGCGTGCCGCAGCTCGTGCTGTCGCAGAGGCAAAAAACCCGGGTCTGGGAGGAGTTCGGGGAGGCCCTGGAGGAGGACTATCGGTCGGCCCCAAAGAAATTCTGGCAAACCGTCCGGCGCCTCAGGAGGGGGAAGCAGTGTTCCACCAACACCGTTTATGGTGCGGGTGGGGACCTGCTGACCTCGACTGGGGACGTCGTCGGGCGGTGGAAGGAGTACTTTGAGGACCTCCTAAATCCCACTGCCACGTCTTCCGAAGAGGAAGTAGAGACGGAGGACTCGGAGGCTGACTCATCTATCACCCAAGCCGAAGTCACTGAGGTTGTTGGCAAACTCCTCGGTGGCAGAGCTCCGGGGGATGAGATACGCCCCGAGTACCTAAAGTCTCTGGACGTTGCAGGACTGTCTTGGTTGACACGCCTCTGCAACATCGCGTGGCGGTCGGGGTCGGTGCCTCTGGACTGGCAGACCGGGGTGGTGGTCCCTCTGTTCAAGAAGGGGGACCGGAGGGTGTGCTCCAACTATAGAGGGATCACACTCCTCAGCCTCCCTGGTAAGGTCTATTCCAGGGTACTGGAAAGGAGAATCCGACCGATAGTCGAACCTCGGATTCAGGAGGAGCAGAGTGGTTTTCGTCCTGGTCGTGGAACACTGGACCAGCTCTATACTCTCCATCGGGTGCTCGAGGGTTCATGGGAGTTTGCCCAACCAGTCCACATGTGCTTTGTGGATCTGGAGAAGGCTTTCGACCGTGTCCTACGGTGTGCCCTTTGGGGGGTGCTGCGGGAGTACGGGGTCCGGGGCCCTTTGCTCAGGGCTGTCCGGTCCCTGTATGACCGGAGCAGGAGCTGTGTTCGCATTGCCGGCAGTAAGTCAGATCTGTTCCCAGTGCGTGTTGGACTCCGCCAGGGCTGCCCTTTGTCACCGGTTCTGTTCATTGTTTTTATGGACAGAATTTCTAGGCGCAGTCAGGGGTCGGAGGGGGTCCGGTTTGGAGAGCACAGGATCTCATCTCTGCTGTTTGCAGATGATGTTGTCCTGATGGCTCCATCAAACCTGGACCTGCAACATGCACTGGGACGGTTTGCAGCCGAGTGTGAAGCAGCTGGGATGAGAATCAGCACCTCCAAATCTGAGGCCATGGTTCTCGACCGGAAAAAAGGTGGCTTGCCCTCTCCAGGTGGGTGGGGAGTCCTTGCCCCAAGTGGAGGAGTTTAAGTATCTCGGGATCTTGTTCACGAGTGAGGAAGGATGGAGCGTGAGATTGACAGGCGGATCGGTGCAGCGTCTGCAGTGATGCGGTCACTGCATCGGACCGTTGTGGTGAAGAAGGAGCTGAGTCGAAAGACAAAGCTCTCGATTTACCGGTCAATCTACGTTCCTACCCTCACCTATGGTCATGAGCTTTGGGTAGTGACCGAAAGGACAAGATCGCGGATACAAGCGGTCGAAATGAGTTTCCTCCGCAGGGTGGCTGGGCGCTCCCTTAGAGATAGGGTGAGGAGCTCAGTCACACGGGAGGAGCTTCGGAGTAGAAGCCGCTGCTCCTCCACGTTGAGAGGAGCCAGCTGGCCGCTGGGTGGCTCGGGCATCTGTTCCGGATGCCTCCTGGACGCCTCCCTAGGGAGGTGTTCGGGCATGTCCCACCGGGAGGAGGCCCCGGGGAAGACCCAGGACACGCTGGAGGGACTATGTCTCTCGGCTGGCCTGGGAACGCCTCGGGATCCCCCCGGAGGAGTTGGAGGAAGTGTCTGGGGAAAAGGAAGTCTGGGAGTCCCTGCTTAGACTGCTGCCCCCGCGACCCGGCCCCGGATAAAGCGGAAGAAGATGGATGGATGGATGGATGGATGGATTCTGGAACATTCTCCCAGTCCTCTGCCATGAAACAACGATAGACAAAATCTTGTATTTTGCATTTGCAGTTTGCATTTGTTGGTTTTTGATAATGCTATGTACAGATTTAAGTTTGACATATTACATTCTTTTAGTGAGTCAGGGAGCGACACAGAGATAGCAGAGAACTGATTATCCCCAGAATAAATGTTCAGTCATTAAAGAGTCCTCATAACAGTCATACCAACAAGCTTTAAAATCATGTTCTGTTCTAGTTACATCTGCGGGCAAACAAAACAAGCACTGCAATTCTCCCATGTCTTTGAAGTCAGCATTCTCAGTGTGTGTCACTTTCTCATGAGCTACAGAAATTAGCTTAATTGAAGGGTTTGGGGACAATTTCCAAAAATAATTATAATCGGCAGCTTCTGTCTGATTCCTAATCAACACATTAGATTGTGTCCTAATAGGTTCACCGGACACAAAGGAGAATAGAGAAATGAACGCTTGAACGTGTGACCACTGACATCAAAACATGTTAAAGGAGATGTGAAATTCTCTTTCGTTGTCTCTCCAGAAGCTGCTAATGAAAATGCGTACCGCCCACTTAACCTGGGTTTCTTTGTTAGTGCAGAAAATTTAATCACAGAATTTGTGGCGCCTGAGTCCACCAAGAAATACATTTTTTCACCATCAATCATCATGTGGTACTCGGGAAATTTAGTTTTAGCTTGACTAATTTTAGAATATGTACCCTCTGGTACCTCTGCACAACCCTCAAGATAAGTGATGGCATGTGAGAGTGGTGTCAGGTGCATTTTACCCTCTTGCAGGTGTGGTTGTAGGTGTTGCTCCAGTGCGTGTCTCGTTGAGCCAGTTGTTTCTGGTGCGTGCTCGGACCCGCTCCCGTCCTCCCCCTCCAGTCAGTCCGACCCTCCATGCTGCGATTGTGGTGACGGAAGAGCCAAAAACTGCTGCTGCACATTCGGAAGAGCCTGCTGTGCTCCGGGTGCGTGATAGACCACGGCCTGTTGCCAGGTAGGATAGTAAGGTCCAAACTGCGGTGTTGTCGCTGTGCAGTCTCGAGCAAAATGTCCCAACTGTCCGCAGACATAACATGCCCCTCTCCGTTGTTCCCGTCTCCCGCGTCCACGTCCGCGTTGGTTTTGTTGTTGCCCCCCCGGTCCCGGTTGGCCAGAATTAACGTAGAGTGTCATTATGGCCTCATGTTGTTCTTTGGCCCGTCCTTCTTCTTTCTTTTTCTTTGTCTTTGCGATAAGCGTTTGCGCATGACGTGCATAATGGGTAAGGTCTTCGAGCTTGGGCTGCTCAAATCCGCCAACATATGTCTTTTGTACTCTGGCGATTATGTCCGGGAGAATGCTCTGGTGGGCTAAAGTGCCCTGGCAAAGACTTTTTTCATATGGTGGGCCCGGCCCGTCTACCATGCCACTCTTTTCTTTGTACAGGATGGAGAATTGGTGGATAAAATCGTCTCTGTTCTCATCCTGTTTTTGTTTTGCACCCCTGGATAGCTTCTGGGTCATAAATGACAGGAAATTCTCGGGAAATGGTCAAGTTCAGTCTGGTTATAGCCGCAATGCAGGCCACATTGTGTGCATATGTGGGTTTGTCGGCCCGCAGATCATTGGCTGGAATGTCATTTATCTTTTATCTTTGCAAAGTCACTAGTTTTCATAGCAACCACTAATATCTTTCTGCACTCGAGCCCCGAAGGTCGAGCGTCGAAATTCCCTGCAAAATTCTTCAAAATCTTTAGAAAATTGAGTCCCATTCCCCAGCGGGTTTGGCAGTTTCTCTGAACTCCAGGGTCTATACACGTACATTTGTCCCTCTGGTCCGGCCACCTCGACCATGGGTAGTGATGCGTTTGATTCAGGATGTCCTGGCCGGAGGATGTCATGCCATTCCTTTTTTGCAACACAGCGGGTTTGGGTCTTCTGGCTATTGTTTGCTGAATCTCGTCCCCTCCTACGGCCCCCTCCTGTTCGTGACGCCAAATTTGTTGTGGCATTTCTGTGGAAAAGTACCAAGAAAAAGTTTGTCGTTCTCAACAGGTGGCTCTTTATTTACTCGTGCACAGTAAATAAAAAACACTTTCCCTGACAAGATCAGCTCTCCCTTCCTGACTCCAGAACAATGACAGTAAACATCCTTTTAAAGACAATCACATACATCGACACGAACGCACATTGTCACAATCAAATCAGCTCTCTAGTCAAAATGAAAAACACCCGTCAAGGTTTTGACCCCCACGACTTGGCCGGAACTAAGATAATATTATATGATACGTAGACATGACATTATTTGCAACCTTGATAGAGAGACATTTTCCCATTACACATCCATCCACGGTGGCGCCACTCTTGGATCGCAGTTAAATAGAGGCCGACACAGTCTCTTCATTTAAGACCAGGCATAAAACGTTTTCCTCTTTGAAATGGCTTATGGTCAGGCCAGTTAGGAACAGAAATAAAAATATGCAGTTTCACAGCTATGCAGCCATAGGGGCAATTATGCTGGGGGGGAAGTAAATTCTGTTTTTCACTGTCGCCCTTCGAGGAAACCACTGTTGTGAATTTGGGCATTACAAAATATATTGCATTGAATTTAATTGAACAGCTTTGCTGAATGGCTAGCCTAAGCTTTTTCCCTAACTTTAACCAGTTCCAGCCAATGCCGAACCTAAACTGGACACCGGCCAACAGCAAAGGCATGAAAAAAGGCAGCCAATTAGAGGTTATCCTTCTCCTGCCATCCTGTAAAAAATACATTTACGGCCTGAAACTACATTTTTCCCAAAACACATTTCCAAGTATATCTAGAGGTGTGTGAGTGTGTGATTATAGGCCACCCTCTAAGGGTGTTATAGTGTAGATTAACATTTTAGGTATCTGTAGAAAAAGATTCAGTTGTAGTCATCTGGACTCGGTTTTTGAAAAAAAAAAAAAAAGTTCTAAAACAGAGTCCAGATATGACAACAACTGAATTTTTTTTCTACAATGGAACAAGAATTAAAAATACAATTTGATCTATATAATCCCAGAAAAGATTTAACAAGACATGAGTGGACAAGGAAAACACAAACCTGGTAAAGCTACAGGACCAAGAAAAAAAAAAGCTGCCGACCCACAGCCCATTAAAAAATGGCCCACCTCGTAAGCTAACAAGGCTAACATGGCTTGCCGGTCCGATGCCGCGGACCACAGCTTTTCACCAGTGGAGATAAGCGAGCTGAAAGCAGGGGAAGGAAATGGAGCACGCATCAAAAAAGTTGAATAGTGGATTCAATTTAATTCATTCATTCATTCATTCATTCATTCATTTTCTACCGCTTGTTCCCGTTAGGGGTCGCGGGTGAATGGAGCCTATCCCAGTGCCTTTGGGCCTTAGGCAGGGTAACACCCTGGACAGTGGCCAACTCGTCGCAGGGTTGAAATGGAGCACGCATCAAAAAAGTTGAACAGTGAATTCAATTTCAATTCAATTCAATTTATTTTTGTAATGCCCAAAATCACAACCGTAGATTGTGATTTTGGACAATACAAAAACGCTCACTATCACCCTGTAGGGGCTACAGTGGGCTACAGTGGAAAAAACAGAATAAAAACAGAATAAACAATGTTCATAGGGAATTGGTAATGTCCCAGAATCCCGTGTGCTTAGACAGATGTCCCAAGCCTTGGACCCTCCTTCTCGGCCAGGAAAAACTACCAAACCTCTTTGGGAAAAAGTAGAAACCTGGAGAAGTTTCACAGTGAAGGAGAGATCCGACGCCTGTCCGCAGAGCCTAACCCTAACCCTTAATTTGCAAATAGACGGTGGAGCCGTAACCACTCAGGAGAACCAATTTTTCGAAGCTGATGAAGAACCGTTCATCTGGAGTAGAGACCGTTTCTCCAGCAGTTGAGGAGCATCTGGATCCACAGGTCATCGATGTGCCTGCTCCACTCCCGTCTGGGAAGTGGGAGAAGAAGAAGGAGAGGATAGTGCTCAAGCTCCATACTTCCCCCAGCATAGTTGCTCCTAGGGCAGCATAGCTGGGAACTGTAGGTTTTTATTTCTGTTCCTAAGTGGCCTGACTATAAGCCATTTCAAAGAGGAACGTTTTAAGCCTGGTCTTAAATGAAGAGACTGTGTCGGCCTCTTTAACATTTCAGACAATACAGGTGAGATGCAGACACTGAGGGCCGAGATGGAGGCGATGTGGGCCCAGCTGATGATGCTCTAGAGCAGGGGTGTCAAACTCATTTTGGGCCAGGGGCCGCTTTTCGACGCTCAGGCTGGGTCGCTGGCCGAACATAATATAAAAAATAAAACACTAAAGAATATAACAAATGTTATAAAGCCTAGTAATAGTTCTATGTGGACACTGAGTCCATATTCATGCAGCAGCAGGAACAGGAACATGGACGTGTGATATGATTCTGATATTAAATGTTTGTATATCACAGACATGTTAATGTTGCTGCACTCACTCAATATGAGCTCACTATTTTTACAGTTTAAGCTTATTTTAGTGACAAATGATTCATGTGGTGAATCAAATGAGAGCTCAAAGCAGCTTCACTCTGTCATGTTCAAACTTTATTACACTCTGACCTGTGTTTTTACCTGTGGCTCATTATCTGCCCAGGTTTTGCACTGGTTTGGATGTTTTCCTCACAGAGTTGTCAGCAAAGAAGCTTGTTTTCTTGTTGTTAGCTTCACATTAGCGCCGCTTTTAGCACAGCTCTATCGTCCACAAAACCGCCTCTTTTCTTTATTCCTCGTGTTTCCCACGATCTGCCCTGGGGCAGAGCGCTACAGGTCATCGCTGCCGGTGTGTTCCATTTTAAACCTGCTGCGATTACTGTCGCTGGTCGCTGTCCCTCAGCGCTTGAGCTGGCGGCACACACAGCAGAGCAGCGCGGGGGAGGAGCTGCGGCTGCAAAAGATTGTGGGAATTGTAGTTCTAGCGATAAAAACGTGATATATCTATTGGAAATGAATAATTACAACTAGAAATGTTCGGCGGGCCAGATGAAAACATCTGGCGGGCCACATCTAGCCCACGGGCCTTGCGTTTGACACATGTGCTCTAGAGCCTAGACAGAGGACAAGAATATGAAAAATAAGATCCTGGATTTGGACCCAACCTCAGTCTTGTGGGGGCACACAAAGGGAAAGGAGAGAAACGATACTGAAAATTTTTGGGAAAATGTGGTCCCAGAGCTCTTTGTAGGCTCTGGAGTTGAGGTCCCCCCGCCCCATCAAAATAGAAGAGCACACCGCCTGGGCAAACCAAGACCAACTGATAAACCACGAGGCCTGATTATGAGGTTAAAGGAGACCTCCAGTACAATTTTCAAAGCGCCATATCGGACCAAAAAAACAAAAAGATAAATCTGTCTTGAGCCGTAAAAATAAATAAATATACGTCTTATATGAAGCATTCCTGATTAAGTCTTTATTTTCCCTCCAGCGCACCCTGGAGCCAGGAGTGCCCGGGGAGCTTTTTGGGACATTCATTATGAATGGACTACCCTCCACTTTTTGATCAATTACATGATCAGGTTTTGTGTTTGGTGCATGTTTTTAGCATGAACCCTTTTTTATTTTCTGTTATGCTTTGCTCTGTTTCCTGTTAATGTAGTCCTTGTGTTTGTATGTTGTGTTTGACCAGAGAGTTTAATGACCTTCAATCCAATGGCATCGGACGTTTTACTAGTGGCGTAAACGACATATTGAACACAATAAAGTGATCAAAGATTTTAAACTAAATGAGAAAAGAAATAATAGACATTATGTGTTTACAAGAGACCCATTTGAACGTCGCTGAACATCAAAAAGTGACCAAATTTTGTTATGGAAGTCGTGCTATTCATCATACAGAGGCAAACACAGGAGGGGAGTTGCAATGTTGACCTCAAAATGAATCGCTTTTGCACACAATTTTGAATGTAAAGATGTAAAGAGGGCAGATATGTCTGTGTCGGCCTCTTTAACTGCGATCCAAGATGCGCCACCGATGGATGTGTAATGGGAAAATGTCTCTCTATCAAGGTGTCATAATAATAATGTCATGTCTACGTATCATATAATATTATCTTTAGCTCCGGCCAAGTCGTGGGTCAAAAACCTTGACGGGTGTTTTCATTTTGACTAGAGCTGATTTGATTGTGACAATGTGCGTTCGTGTCGATGTATGTGATTGTCTTTAAAAGGATGTTTACTGTCATTGTTCTGGAGTCAGGAAGGGAGAGCTGATCTTGTCAGGGAAAGAGTTTTTATTTACTGTGCACAAGTAAATAAAGAGCCACCTGTTGAGAACGACAAACTCTTTCTTGGTACTTTTCCAGAGAAATGCCACAACAATTTGGCGTCACGAACAGGAGGCCCATAGGAGGGGACGAGATTCAGCAAACAATAGCCAGAAGACCCAAACCCGCTGTTGCAAAAAAGGAATGGCATGACATCCTCCGGCCAGGACATCCTGAATCAAATGCATCACTACCCATGGTCGAGGTGGCCGGACCAGAGGGACAAATGTACGTGTATAGACCCTGGAGTTCAGAGAAACTGCCAAACCCGCTGGGGAATGGGACTCAATTTTCTGAAGATTTTGAAGAATTTTGCAAAGAATTTCGACCTTCGGTCCCCTACTTAAATCAAAGTCAAAGGATTGAAACTATAAAAATCGATCTGTTCCAGACTCTTCCAGTTTCCATCCCCAACCGGCTGTTTGATGAGTGGAATAAAACAATCTCAAGATTCATATGGCAAGGAAAAAAACCCGTATCCAATTCAAAACCAATTATTAAAAGAAAAAGGAGCCTTGGGTTTACCTTGATTGAAAAATTACTTTATTTCAGCTCATATCAGAGCCTTGCTGTTGGGACCCAGAATGTGAAGCTCTATGGAAGAATATTGAGATTGCTGTTGTGCTGGGAGTTCCTGTACAGGCCTTACTGATGATAGACAGTTGAGTCATTTGGGGGGAGTCGAGAACCCTTGGGTGAAATCTGTTCTTACAACATGGAAGGAGCTAATCAAAACATACAAACTAAGCAAAGATGTTAATTTCTTAAATTGGTTGGCTTATGATCAAAATTTCACACCTAACAGCACAGACTGAAGATTTAAAGTCTGGACAACAAAAGATATAAAGCTGTTTTTCCGGATTGTAAAGGAGAATCATCTGAAGAGCTTTGATGAGTCGAGAGAATCCTTTGGCTTCTTTACAAATAAGGAGTTATTATAAGCAAGAAATCAAAAGGCATGATGACCATCTTAGCCCTTTGACTGAAATATTCAGTCAAGTTTTCTTATCAAGATAATTTAAAGTCTGAGGCAGAGTCTCCGAAAAAGTTATAAATAGCGTTACACCTGAGCAAATTGACTGGAGACTGAATGAAAAACATTTGGCTGTGTCTTATGGGAAAAACACCAGACTGTATTTAGATAAGAGAGGAGGCGTTACAGTCAGTGGGACATTTGGACTCTCTTAATGTCAGGTCTCTTGATCTCAAATAACGTCCTCACTGTACATGCAATTTGTTTGTTTTTTTGTATATTTTCATGCTTGATATTTTATCTTACTTGATTCCCTTTAGTCATTGTTTTATTCATGATCAGAACTCATTTAGTTTTGGTTGAGAGCTGGCTTTAATGTTGTAGCTATCTGTGTTTTGTTTGTGTGAATTTGTTTTCTGCCTTTGAGGCCCGTTCAGAATCCGCTCTGCTTTTCCTTCATGTAAACACTGCTGTCATTTATCTGACTTACAAAAGCTACTTTTGATACACTTTGCATTTTCGCATTGTTCTGGTGAAATATTGGATTCTAACGTAACATTCTTTTATTGAAAATCCATCACTACATTTCCAAAAATAAATGAAACCGTCTGATTTGAACTTTGTTTTGTGTGTGTAATATGTGTGAGTGAATCATTAGTTTGAAGAAACATGTATCTGTCAAAAGAAAGTCGATGTTGAACTCCAGTCAGAGTTCCCATTTCACTCTGGAGAGCCTACATTGACCTTGGGCCTTTAAAATGGCTGTATTTCCTCATCGTATTGTCTGTGTATTTTCTGACATTGCTGTCTAATCTGCTCCTCATCATTGTCATATGTTTGAACAGGACTCTACATGAACCCATGTACATTTTTCTCTGTAGTTTGTTCATGAATGAGCTTTTTGGCAGCGCTGCATTGTTTCCCATGCTTTTATTTGAGATGACTCAGGATGTCCACACCATTACGACTTATTTTTGCTTTCTACAAAATCTTCCTCATCTACTCTTATGCCACAATAGAGTTTGTGATTTCTTGCTGTTCTTTCATATGACAGATATTTGGCCATATGCTTCCCTCTGCAGTATAGCACACGTATGAACACCAACAAACTGTTGTTTCTGGTCGCTTTTCCCTGGTTCTACTCTTTTGCGATTATTCTTCTTATGGTTTTACTAACATCACTTTTACAACTCTGTGGACACAGCATCTCTAAAGTCTACTGCAATAACTACTCTGTTGTCAAACTTTCCTGCTCTGATACTTCCATCAACAACATTTATGGACTCTTCATAACTGTCCTCACTTTCTTTGTGCCTTTTGATTTTCATGGTAAGCACATATATCTGTATTTTAAGGGAGTGTTTCAGAGGATCTAAGCACACGCGACAGAAAGCTCTGAGCACATGTGGGCCTCATCTGGCTTCCATCATCAATTTCTGTTTTGGAGTGTTTTTTGAAGTCATAGGGAGTAGATTCAACCTAAGGAACGTACACAGTTTGCTCCAAGTGGTCTTATCGCTATATTTTCTGGCAGTTCAGCCGCTGTTCAACCCTTTAATATACGGATTCAAACTCACCAAAGTTCGAGAGCTGTGTAAGAGTCTGCTACGTTCTGTTGTCAGTCACTAATGAGATGCTGAATCAAAAAAAGGCAAAGACACAGATTATTAAGGATAAAGTACTTTTTTGTACAGCTGGTCCATTGTGTAATTACATGTATGTAATTAGATTCAGAAAGCATGGGTTTGAGAAGTGGAAAGTACTATTAAATAAAACTGAACAACATACATCATTTTCAGTGCTGTGTATTTATTACACCACTTCATTTCACTAGCTGCTTTGTTTGTAACTGATTCACTGACTTTACAGCATTTCATAAAATTTCACATGATAGCAACTATAAAGATTATAACATAATTTGTCTTCCTCTATCGTCATTTCATGGACATTAGAGAAAGTATGTTTTTCTACACTAAAAACACCTAAACATTTGTGTTTCCCAGAGAAAATGGGTGAGCTGTTTCAGAGGGTGCCCTATAATTTCTTGGTATTTCTATAAGTAATTCTATAAATATAAATATGTATATAAATATAATAAGTTGAGCACTTCATGAACCCGAGAGCAGAGAGGACAAAATGTAATTTGTCGACCTCTGGGATGATGGCTGCCTAGCTTGGATGTGTCTGCCGGTCTAGCACTTCCTAGAACCAGGAAGTACGATCACATTAGTCCTGTGCTCAGGTCTCTCTGGCTTCAGGCTCAGAGAATATACTTTAAAGGATCTCTGCTTGTGTACAAGTCTCTCCATGGCCTAGCACCAAAGTACATCTCGGACATGTTAGTGCTACATGAACCATCTCGAACTCTGAGGACCTCAGAGTCAGGACTAAACATGGACCGGCCTCCTGCTGGTGCCAGAGTCAGGACTAAACATGGACCGGCTTCCTGCTGGTACCAGAGTCAGGACTAAACATGGACCGGCCTCCTGTTGGTGCCAGAGTCAGGACTAAACATGGGCCGGCCTCCTGTTGGTGCCAGAGTCAGGACTAAACATGGACCGGCCTCCTGTTGGTGCCAGAGTCAGGACTAAACATGGACCGGCCTCCTGCTGGTGCCAGAGTCAGGACTAAACATGGACCGGCCTCCTGCTGGTGCCAGAGTCAGGACTAAACATGGGGAATCTGCGTCTCAGTTTTATGCAGCTAAAATCTGGACCAGTCTTCCTGAGGATGTGAGACCGGTTCTACTCTGACAGTGTTCAAATCAAAGCTAAAATCTGTTTTGTTTGGCTGTGCATATGACTGAAATTATTTTCTTTGAACTCTTCTCTTTTATGTCTTAAACTGTTTTGTGATTTCTGTCTTGTCTTTGTGTTTTGAATGCATTTTTTTCCTGTTATGTGACGCATTGCCTTGTGTACGATTAGTGCTTTACAAATAAACTTTCCTTGCCTTACCACATCGCTCCCTGGCTCTGAACCAGTGTCCAAGACCTATTATACTGAAGTTCCACAACTTCAGTGATAAACAGTGTGTCAGATGAAACGAGCCCCACATCTATTCATTCAATGACTACTCAGCAAGAGTCGTCAAGAAACGCAAAAATCCAGCAATGCTGAGAATGTGCGTGGATGGAAAAATAAAAAGATTCAACACACCAGAGGAGGCGTTAGCTTTTGTGAACTCACTACAGGATCAATGAACACTTTGTTTTAATGAAAAGGTCCTGGACTTTACTGGACACATGTGAGTATTTGCCCAATGTGGGACAGTGTGTTCCAACTTTGGTTTGTAAATACGCGGGTGACAAGGCCTTTTTGCCTAGAAAATAGTTTTGTTCTGATCCCTTTTTGGATCAGTGTTACGGAAAAATTTAATTTGGCACTGTATGTGACATGACCAATTTCCCGTCTCCTGTTCAAAGCTGGATCCTGCTGTTAGCATATAACTGATAACTATGTGTCTGTGTAGTGATTCTTTTGATCAGCAACCTCTCTCTGCCAGGAGGTATCTCACCTCCTCTTTCGCCTTCTCCCGCTTTGTCTCACACACACTAGTCCGGTAGCTCACTCTCTGGGCTCCATCCACACTCCAAGGCCAGACTCCAGTCAGCAGACCGGTGTCCCACCACAAATCACCCTCTGCTAGTTCTGGATTTAGATCCTCCCGTGCTCGTGGGCCTCCAACATGGGTCCTTCCGGCTGGCTCATTTATTAAACATGCTACGTGCGCGCTCGTCATTCCTCTCTACATTTGACCATCCGCATGGACGGTGGCAGGTCTCCAGAAGAAAGGCATTAGTTTGCATCGCACCGTCAACAAAACCTCATTGTTCAAACTTCTCATTGACTTGCACAATTTGCCTGCTTACTCTCGCTCCTGCAGGCTTCCTTCACTCCCAGGAAGCAGAGTGTTTTTCGCCCCGCCCACTTTTGCGGGCCGCAGAAGCTCCTCCGGAACACAAGTTTTCTTCACTGTTGTCTCGTTTCTCCAGCACCGGGTTGCCCATCATCTCTCCCCCAAAGCACGTCTCCGGAGCACCAGGTGTTGTTGCCAGACCTGATCACTCCTTTAAGTAATTCATTCATATGTTTGCCAGCCCCTATGGCTTCCAATTATTCAATTAAATGTATTTTTGTAACACCCAAAATCACAACAGCGGTTGCCTCGAGGGGCTACAGTGGAAAAAACTGAATAAAAACAGAATAAACAGTGCTCATAGGGACTTGGTAATGTCCCAGCATCCTGTGTCCTTAGACAGATGTCCCAAGCTCCCCTGTCCTTAGACCCTCCTTCTTGGCCAGGAAAAATTACCAAACCTCTTTGGGAAAAACATAGAAACCTGGAGAAGTTCCACAGTGAAGGAGAGATCCGACCCTCTCGGACGGACCTACTCAGGAGGAGAACCAATTATTCGAGGCTGATGAAGAACCGTTCATATGGAGTGGAGACCGTTTCTCCAGGCAGTTGAGGAGCATCTGGATCCACAGGGTATCGATGTGCCTGCTCCACTCCCGTTGGGGAAGTAGGAGAAGAAGGAAAAGCAAGGAACAGATTGCAAGTGAAATTAAATATTAAATGTTGTTTGATAGAAAAGTAGTAAGAAGAAGAGGATAGTGCTCAAAAAAAGGTTTTTATTTATTTTCCTAACTGGTCTGACCATAAGTTATTTCAAAGAGGAACACTTTAAGCCTGGTCTTAAATGAAGAAACTCTTTAACATGGACAGGATGCTGATAGCACAGGAGCTTGGTAGCTCAACGCTCTACCTCCTACTGTGCTTTTAGAGACTCTTGGGACCAACAGAAGTCCAGCATTTTGAGAGTAAAGTGTTCTGTTTGGATGGTAAGGTCCTATAGCATCTTTGAGGTAGGATGGGGCCAGGTCATTGATGGCTTTGTAAATCAAGAGAAGGATTTTGAATGGGATTCTAAACTGGACAGGAGCCAGTGAAGAGACTCAAGCACCGGCGTAATGTGCTCTCTTCTTTTAGTTCCTGTTCGTCTTGCTGCTGTATTTTGAACCAGTTGAAAGTTTTTTATGGAGCTTTTAGGACACGCTGCAGCAGGAGTTACAGTAGTCTAATCTAGATGTTACAAACGCATGGACCTCTGCAGTAGAATGTTGTGGTCGATGGTGTCGAATGCTGCACTGAGGTTTGGGCCTTACGCAGAGCCTACTTATAGGACGGTAGGCAGATTTTCCATGCTTTTAGGGATTCCTCCGTGTGGGAGCGACAAAATGGTCTTTCTAATTTTCTAACTCTTTGTTTATGTGAACGCAGTTCTTCATTGTACCATGGGGAGGCGCGTTTTGGCCTAATGACCTTCTGCTTTAGCGGAGCTGCAACATCAAGAGCGGATTTCAGAGACTTCATGGTCAAGTCGACAAATTGATCACTTACACCGGGACTAAGGCCGTTCTCAGCAGGATCACATGACATGATCACATGACAGGATCACATGACATGTCGCTGAATATTGGCTCTATTATTTCTTTGAACTTTGAGATAGATTTTTACGATATTGTCCTTTTCATCATGACTTTATTTTGTGGGGCTGGATAATCTTAAGAACAAACTGAAAGGTAATTAGGAAATGATCTGACAGTATGGGGTTTTGAGGGAAGACAATGAGGTCACTAATCTCTATTCCATATGTTAGAACAAGATCTAGAGTGTGCTTGTGACTGTGAGTTGGTTTATTTACATTTTGCGCAAAACCAATGCTATCTAACAGGGCGTTGAAAGAATTACTGAGAGAGTTACGTCATTGTTATCGTTCATGTTCACGTGGATATTGAAAACTCCAACTATCACTACTTTATCCCAGTCTAACACCAAGTTTGATATAAAGTCTGAGAACTCTGTTAAAAACTCTGAATAGGGACCAGGGGGTCTTTAGAGGACCACGAACAGTACTCCTTTTTGGTTTGGACATGTGATTGATAGCATGAGGCTTTCATGTGACCACAACCTGAACTCACCTGCCCCACGCTGGTGGCTCCATCCTCTGTACTGTTCATTTCTCTGTGTTTTGCATCTTCCTTAGGAGCACCTCTGCTTTTCCTGGTGTTTTGAGCACGTGTTTTTACAGTCAAAAGTCACCAGAAGTGTCACGGGGAAAGAGAATCCATGTCTCAGTTTTCTCTTCCTGAGCTCCTCACAGATGTGGTGGAACTTTTGCTGTTGTTGGAAAACCTCATATGGAATATCTGGAGTAAAGAAGACACGCTTGCCTTTGTACTGGAGGTCTCCTTTAACCCTTGCAGCCTTCAAGACGCGTTCCTTCACACGATCGTTAAGAAACCTCATAATCAAGCCTTGTGGTTTATCAGCTGCTGGTCTTGGTTTGCCCAGGTGATGCGATCTTTTGATTGTGATGACTTCAACTCCTGAGCTAACAAGGATCTCAGGAATGATCTTCTCCAAGAAGCTTTCTGTGTCTTTTACTTCCTCTGCTTTCAGTTTAGTGGTCACTGCCTCAGACACTGCCGGAGCTATGGTAGCTAACAACTCGGCTCTCAGAGACTCCTTGGCATGCTGTACTTCGGACATCTTGAGCCACAACCAATTATATTCTCTCCCGCTTCCGATGCAAAGAAGTCACGAGAGTCTCCATCTGGGCCGGCGGGACCAAGTGTCTCCGGCGGGGAGGGAGCGCGGCTCTCTTATCCGTATTAGCCTCATTAGCTTGTGAAGCGGGCTGTTTTCCAATGGAGCCGAGGGTAATCAGCTTTGTTTGCTTTGGTCCAGTGGCGCGACCGGACTTGTGTCTTTCGTGTTTCCTTATCTCTCGTCCTTTTTCTTTGGGATTAGGTGGGCCAAACGATGATTTTAAAACCACGTCTTGCAACAGCGGTGTGAGGTGCGTCCACTCAGTGTGTCACCATAACCGGAAGTTCGTTGAGGTGTTTTTAGTGTAGAATAACATTTTAGGCCTCTCTTTCAATTTCCGAAAGAAGGAAAAAATTATGTAATAATCATTCTTGTCGCTATCATGTGAAATTTTATAAAGTGCTGTGAAGTCAGTGCTTTGGTGAATTAAAGTGGCAAGTCTTTCTCTCATTTAAATATTTTTATTTAATAATATTTTCAAATTTACCTGACCGAAAGCTGAAGAGTGTGATCCCTCCGTAGTTGGAACACACCCTCAGTGCCCCCTTCTTGAAAAGAGGGACAACCACCTCAGTCTGCCAGTCCAGAGGCACTGTCCCTGACCCCCATGTGATGTTGCAGAGACAGTGTCAGTTTTTTGTTAATAATCTGTGTCTTTGCGTTTATTGATATTTAAATTCAGCAGCTTATTAGTGATTGACAACAGAACGTAGCAGACTCTTACACAGCTCTCGAACTTTGGTGAGTTTGAATCCGTATATTAAAGGGTTGAACAACGGCTGAACTGCCAGACAATACAGCGATAAGACCACTTGGAGCACACTGTGAATGCTCCTGAGGTTAAATCTACCCCCTATGACTTCGAACAATACTCCAAAAGAGAAATTGATGATGGAAGCCAGATGAGGCCCACATGTGCTCAGAGCTTTCTGTCGCGTGTGCTTAGATCCTCTGAAACACTCCCTTAAAATACAGATATATGTGCTTAACATGACAATCAAAGGCATAAAGACTGAGAGGACAGTTACAAAGAGTCCATAAATGTTGTTGATGGAAGTATCAGAGCAGGAAAGTTTGACAACAGAGTAGTTATTGCAGTAGACTTTAGAGATGCTGTGTCCACAGAGTTGTAACAGTGATGTTAGTAAAACCAATACAAGAACAATGGCAAAAGAGTAGAACCAGGGAAGAGCGACCAGAAACAACAGTTTGTTGGTGTTCATACGTGTGCTATACTGCAGAGGGAAGCATATGGCCAAATATCTGTCATATGAAAGAACAGCAAGAATCACAAACTCTATTGTGCCGTAAGAGTGGATGAGGAAGATTTGTAGAAAGCAAAAATAAGTCGTAATGGTGTGGACATCCTGAGTTATCTCAAATAAAAGCATGGGAAACAATGTAGTGCTGCCAAAAAGCTCATTAATGAACAAACTACAGAGAAAAATGTACATGGGTTCATGTAGAGTCCTGTTCAAACATATGACAATGATGAGGAGCAGATTAGACAGCAATGTCAGAACATACACAGACAATACGATGAGGAAATACAGCCATTTTAAAGGCCCAAGGTCAATGTAGGCTCCCAGAGTGAAATGGGAACTCTGACTGGAGTTCAACATCGCCCTTCTTTTGACAGACATATGTTTCTTCAAACTAATGATTCATTCACACATATTACACACACAAAAAATAGTTCAAACCGTTTCATTTGTTTTTGGAAATATAGTGGAAATATGCTTTTCAATTAAAAAAATGTTACGTTATGAACAGTGCAAAAATAAAAAGCGTATTGAGAGTAGCTTTGTAAGTCAGAGAAATGACAGCAGTGTTTACACAAGCAAAACACAGATAACTACAACATTAAAGCCAGCTCTCAATCAGTTCTGATCTAAAATAAAAACAATGACTAAAAGGAATTAAGTAAGATAAAATATCAAGCATGAAAATATACAGAAAACAATCAAATTGCATGTACAGTGAGGACGTTATTTCAGATCAAGAGACCTGACAGTAAGAGAGTCCAAATGTCCCACTGACTGTAACGCCTCCTCTCTTATCTAAATACAGTCTGGTGTTTTTCCCATAAGACACAGCCAAATGTTTTTCATTCAGTCTCCAGTCAATTTGCTCAGGTATAACTTTATTTAGAAGTTTTTAGGATACTCTGTCTCAGACTTTAAATTATGTTGATAAGAAAACTTGCAGCAGTGTAGATTCTAGTACAAGGCCTACAATCTCCATTTCAAAAGAGAAACACAAGAATGACTAATGAGTGATTCACTTTGTATTTTTGTATTAACAATTATGTACAATATACAAGATAGACATTATGTACAAAACATCCATCTTAGTTCAGCTGTGAACCAGGGATATCAGAATATCAAACTTCTGATTCTAAAAACCAGAATAAAAGCAAAACAAAATTGGATCTTTCCTAAACAGTTTTAATTTTATCTTGTGTTTTATCAGATCTACTGTAGAGTAGTTTGATACTACTTTGTAACATAAAGAAAGTACGGTGTGCTGAAAATTACAAGTAGGTGCGGTGTGTGAATTGGCAAAGACGTTGTCAGATATCGTAATATTTTCTGGTCCCTTGCCCAATCGGATCAATGCTAAACTGTACAGCCGCTGTTCAACATTCAATTGCTGGTTATCTACTTGGTGCCCTCAAAACAATTAGAAAATTGGAGTACGTTTTGGGGAAAACCCTTTCTGATCCTGATTCTGACCCGACTTCGGAAGGTACATCCCTTTTAGTTCGGAAGTTGACCAATAGCTTTAGTGGTTTAAAGTGACCACCCAGGGATGAGCCCCGGGCGCAGAGCAGCAGTGTAAGACCCTCCTCTGTCGCTGAGCTCTCGCCCGCTCCGTCACAGCTGAAGTGTTCAGACTCAAGCCAGATAGAGACTGTGTGTGTCCCTCGTGCAAATAATGTCAAAAAGTCAAACCTCAGAAAAGCTAGTTCAGGCGTCAGACCAAAGAACTGAATAAAAATGGCGCTCAGAAATGATACAAATAAACAAATAAATAAGCACTGCTAAACATTTGGACAATTTCCTCCAAATCGCTTTTACTTAATGAATTAATTAGTGATTATAAAATAAATCTAGCCCTAACTAAAACTTGGCTTCAACAAGATGATTATGTCGGACTAAATGAGTCCATCCCACCCACTCATGTTAACTTTCAGACCCCCAGGAGCACAGGCCGAGGTGGTGGTGTGGCAGTGATCTCACACTCAAGCCTACTCTTGAGTCCTAAAATTAACAATGCATTTCGCTCATTTGAACCCCTCATGCTATCAATCACAAAGCCCCATATGATGGAAAAAAAAAAAAAACAAGGCCAGTTACATCGCCCAGATTGGCGTTACCGGGCCCCACCCTGGAGCCAGGCTTGGCGTGGGTGCTCGACGGCTGGGGGGGAAAGAGCCTGAGCTTGTGCGGGAGGTTGAACGGTTCCGACTAGATATAGTCGGCCCTCACCTCCACGCACAGTTTGGGCACTGGAACCCATCCTCTTGAGAGGGGCTGGACGCTCCACTTCTCTGGTGTTGCCTGCGGGGAGAGGCGGCGGGCTGGCATGGGCTTGCTTATTGCCCCACAGCTCAGCCGCCATGTGTTGGAGTTTACCCCAGTGAACGAGAGGGTCGCGTCCCTACGCCTTCGGGTTGGGGACAGGTCTCTCACTGTGGTGTCGGGCCTACGGGTGGCCGAACAACGGTGCTGAGTACCCGGCCTTCTTGGAGTCCCTGGGAGGGGTACTGGACAGTGCACCGACCGGGGACTCCGTTGTTCTACTGGGGGACTTCAACGCCCACGTGGGCAACGACAGTGACACCTGGAGAGGGGTGATCGGGAAGAACGGCCTCACCGATCTAAACCCGAGCGGTGTTCAGTTATTGGACTTCTGTGCTAGTCACGGACTGTCCATAACGAACACCATGTTCAAGCACAAGGGTGTCCACCAGTGCACGTGGCAACAGGCCGGAGGTCAATGATCGACTTTTGTTGTCGTGTCATCTGACCTCCGGCCGCGTGTCTTGGACACTCAGGTGAAGAGAGGGGCGGAGCTGTCAACCGACCACCACCTGGTGGTGAGTTGGATCCGCTGGCGGAGGAGGAAGATGGAGAGACTTGGCAGGCCCAAGCGTATAGTGAGGGTCTGTTGGGAACGTCTTGCAGAGCCCGCTGTCAGCAGGGTCTTCAATTCACACCTCCGGGAGAGCTTCTCCCAAAATCCCGGGGGAGGCAGGGGACATTGAGTCCGAGTGGACCATGTTCTTGACCTCCATTGTCAATGCGGCTGCTCGGAGCTGTGGTCGCACGGTCTCAGGTGCCTGTCGCAGCGGCAACCCCCGAACCCGGTGGTGGACACCGGAAGTAAGGGATGCCGTCAGGCGGAAGAAGGAGGCCTATCAGGCCTCTTTGGCTTGTGGGACTCCTGAGGCCGTTGACGGGTATCGGCGGGCCAGGCGTGCCGCAGCTCGTGCTGTAGCAGAGGAAAAAAACCCCGGGTCTGGGAGGAGTTCGGGGAGGCCCTGGAGGAAGACTATCGGTCGGCCCCAAAGAAATTCTGGCAAACCGTCCGGCGCCTCAGGAGGGGACCTGCTGACCTCGACTGGGGATGTCGTCGGGCGGTTGGAAGGAGTACTTTGAGGACCTCCTAAATCCCACTGTCACGTCGTTCTTCCGAAGAGGAAGTAGAGACTGAGGACTTGGAGGCTGACTCATCCATCACCCAAGCCGAAGTCACTGAGGTTGTTGGCAAACTCCTCGGTGGCAGAGCTCCGGGGGTGGATGAGATACGCCCCGAGTACCTAAAAGTCTCTGGATGTTGCAGGACTGTCTTGGTTGACACGCCTCTGCAACATCGCGTGGCGGTTGGAGTCAGTGGACTCTGGACTGGCAGACCGGGGTGGTGGTCCCTCTGTTCAAGAAGGGGGACCGGAGGGTGTGCTCCAACTATAGAGGGATCACACTCCTCAGTCCTCCCTGGTAAGGTCTATTCCAGGGTACTGGAGAGGAGAATCCGACCGATTCAGGAGGAGCAGAGAGGTTTTCGTCGGGACTGGTCGTGGAACACTGGACCAACTCTATACTCTCCATCGGGTGCTCGAGGGTTTCATGGGAGTTTGCCGGCAACCAGTCCACATGTGCTTTGTGGATCTGGAGAAGGCTTTCGACCATGTCCCACGGGGTGCCCTTTGGGGGTGCTGCGGGAGTACGGGGTCCGGGGCCCTTTGCTCAGGGCTGTCCGGTCCCTGTATGACCGGAGCAGGAGCTGTGTTCGCATTGCTCGGCAGTAAGTCAGATCTGTTCCCAGTGCGTGTTGGACTCCGCCAGGGCTGCCCTTTGTCACCGGTTCTGTTCATTGTTTTTATGGACAGAATTTTTAGGCGCAGTCAGGGGTCGGAGGAGGTCCGGTTTGGAGAACATAGGATCTCATCTCTGCTGTTTGCAGATGATGTTGTCCTGATGGCTCCATCAAACCTGGACCTGCAACATGCACTGGGACGGTTTGCAGCCGAGTGTGAAGCAGCTGGGGGGATGAGAATCAGCACCTCCAAATCTGTGGGTAGGCCATGGTTCGGGGTCAACCGGAAAAAAGGTGGCTTGCCCTGGGCTCCAGGTGGGTGGGGAGTCCTTGCCCCAAGTGGAGGAGTTTAAGTAATCTCGGGATCTTGTTCACGAGTGAGGGAAGAATGGAGCGTGAGATTGACAGGCGGATCGGTGCAGCGTCTGCAGTGATGCGGTCGCATCACTGCAGAGTCGAAAGACAAAGCTCTCTCGATTTACCGGTCAATCTACGTTCCTGCCCTCACCTATGGTCATGAGCTTTGGGTAGTGACCGAAAAGACAAGATCGCGGATACAAGTGATCGAAAGGAGTTTTCCTCCGCAGGGTGGCTGGGCGCTCCCTTAGAGATAGGGTGAGGAGCTCAGTCACACGGGAGGAGCTCGGAGTAGAGTCGCTGCTCCTCCACGTTGAGAGGAGCCAGCTGAGGTGGCTCGGGCATCTGTTCCGGATGCCTCCTGGACGCCTCCCTAGAGAGGTGTTTCGGGCATGTCCCACCGGGAGGAGGCCCCAGGGAAGACCCAGGACACGCTGGAGGGACTATGTCTCTTGGCTGGCCTGGGAACGCCTCGGGATCCCCCCAGAGGAGTTGGAGGAAGTGTCTGGGGGATAAGGAAGTCTGGGAGTCCCTGCTTAGACTGCTGCCCCCGCGACCCGGCCCCGGATAAAGCGGAAGAAGATGGATGGATGCTATCAATCACATGTCCAAACTGGAGAAACCAAAAAGGAGACCTGTTTATTTGTGGTTCTATTGGTGGTGTGGTATTATTATTTTCATTTTATACTATAGTAATTTTAAATTTGTCCCTCAAATGCCCTTTTTGTTTGACTGAATATATGTTGTTTTATTATTGCTCAGTGTTTTGTGTTGCACCTTCACAGCTGCCAAGACAAGGTTCCTATGTCTCTCTGTGAAGTTTGTTCATTGACAATGGCAATAAACCCTTTCTGATTCTGATTCTGATTCTCTACCGACCTATTCAGAGTTTCTCAGACTTTATATCAAAACTTGGTGTTAGACTGGGATCAGAATCAGAATCAGAAAGAGTTTATTTCCATTGTCAATGAACAAAATTCACAAACAGGAACTTGTCTTGGCCTTAAGGTGCAACATAAAACACTGAGCAATAATAAAACAACATATACTCAATCAAAAAGGGCATGAATTAAGAGACTATTTAAAATGACTGTAGTATAAAATAAATAGGCATTACTATGTACACAAGAGTTACAAATTTACTGTTTCGAGTGCAGAAAGTGACAGTGCAGTGAGAGATTAAGAGTTGCAGTTAAAGTGGCAGGTGTTTAGAAGTGTCCATGAGTCCCAACGGCAGAGGGAAAGAAACTATTCTTGTGGCGGGAGGTTCTGGTCCGGATGGACCGTAGCCTCCTGCCTGAGGGGAGTGGCCTCCTGCCTGAGGGGAGTGGTTCAAAAAGACCATGTCCAGGGTGAGAAGGGTCAGCTGTGATCCGACCTGCTCGTCCCAGAGCCCTGGAGACGTACAGGTCCTGCAGAGATGGAAGTCTGCAGCCGATCACCTTCTCAGCAGAACGCACAATGCGCTGTAGATAAAGTAGTGAAAGCTGGAGCCTTCAATATCCATGTGAACGTGAACAATAACTCGCTCAGTAATTCTTTCAACGCCCTGTTAGAGAGCATTGGTTTTGCTCCCAAAATGTAAATAAACTGACTCACAGTCACAAACACACTCTAGAGCTTGTTCTAACATATGGAATAGAGATTAGTGACCTCATTGTCTTCCCTCAAAACTCTATACTGTCAGATCATTTCCTAATTACTTTTCAGTTTGTTCTTAAAGATTATCCAGCCCCACAGAATAAAGTTATAATGAAAAGGACAATATCGGAAAAATCTATCTCAAAGTTCAAAGAAATAATAGAGCCAATATTCAGCGACATGTCATGTGATCATGTCATGTGATCATGTCATGTGATCATGTCATGTGATCCTGCTGAGAACGGCCTTAGTCCCGGTGTAAGTGATCAATTTGTCGACTTGACCATGAATTCTCTGAAATCCGCTCTTGATGTTGCAGCTCCGCTAAAGCAGAAGGTCATTAGGCCAAAACGCGCCCCCCATGGTACAATGAAGAACTGCGTTCACATAAACAAAGAGTTAGAAAATTAGAAAGACCATTTCGTCGCTCCCATACGGAGGAATCCCTAAAAGCATGGAAAATCTGTCTACTGTCCTATAAGCAGGCTCTGCGTACGGCCCAATCCAGATACTATTCAAATTTAATAGAAGTCAACAAAAATAACACCAGATTTCTTTTCAGCAGCTGTCGCCAGGCTAACAAACTGTCACAGCGCAGTAGAGCCGTCACTCCCAGCTACTCTCAGATCAGATAAATTAGATTAAATTACTCCCAATATTAGCCAACAAGCCCATGCTGTAAAACCATCAGTAACACTAGAAAGGTTCACTGCTGTTGATCAAGCAGAGAGAACTTCAGCCATTATGTCCTCTAAAACGCCATCTTGTATTCTAGACCCGATTCCAAGTAGACCCCTCAAAGACATTCTCCCCCTAATTATAGATTCTATTCTTAGTATAATAAATACTTCACTAAAAAGTGGTGATGTTCCACAGTCCTTCAAACATGCAGTCATTAAACCGCTTCTGAAAAAGCCTCATCTTGATCCTGACCAGTTGATAAACTACAGACCTATTTCAAATCCACCCTTTGTCTCTAAAATCCTTGAAAGAGTTGTAGTTAAACAGCTTTGTTGCCATCTACAGGACTATAACTTATTTGAAGTTTTCCAGTCAGGGTCCAGAGCAATCCTGGTTCTATTGGACCTCAGTGCAGCGTTCGACACCATCGACCACAACATTCTACTGCAGAGGTTAGAATGTGACGTAGGTGTCAGAGGCCCCGCCCTCAGCTGCTTTAAATCCTACCTATCGGATAGGTACCAGTTTGTTAATGTCAACCAGAGCTCCTCCCCTGTTCTAAAGTAACCTACGGTGTGCCACAGGGTTCAGTACTCGGTCCAATTCTCTTTACTCTTTATATGCTGCCGTTAGGTCACATGATCAGAAAGCATAGCATTAACTTCCACTGCTCTGCAGATGACACACAGCTGTATTTATCAATGAAACCTGATCAGACCGATCAAGCAGACAGACTTGTGCTTGTGTGAGGACATAAAAACCTGGATGACACTTAATTATCTGCTTCTGAACCCTGAAAAAAACTGAGGTCATCGTACTAGGCCCTAATCATCTACGAGACGCTTTATCTGAGCAGATAGTCCCACTGGACCACGTCAGTGTGGCCTCCAGCTCCACTGGAAGAAACCTTGGAGTCTGATTGGACCAAGAGCTCTCATTCAAAGCTCACATAAATCAAGCCTGTAAAACAGCCTATTTCCATCTGCGTAATAAAGCCAAAATCAGACAAATCTGGCCTAAAAGTGATGCTGAAGAACATCTCCATGCGTTTGTAACATCTAGATTAGACTACTGTAACTCCTGCTGCAGCGTGCCCTAAAAGCTCCATAAAAAGCTTCCAACTGGTTCAAAATGCAGCAGAAAGATTACGAACAGGAACTAAAAGAAGAGAGCACATTACGCCGGTGCTGGAGTCTCTTCACTGGCTCCTGTCGAGTTTAGAATCACATTTAAACTCCTCCTTCCTGACTTCCAAAGCCATAAATGACCTGGCCCTATCCTACCTCAAAGAGGCTATAGTACCTTATCATCCAAACAGAGCACTTCGCTCTCAAAATGCTGGACTTCTGGTGGTCCCAAGAGTCTCTAAAAGCACAGTAGGAGGTAGAGCGTTTAGCTCCCACGCTCCTGTGTTGTGGAATCAGCTCCTGTCCATGTTAAAGACGCCGACACAGTCTCCGACACAGTCTCTTCATGTAAGACCAGGCTTAAAAAGTTCCTCTTTAAAATGGCTTATGGTCAGGCCAGTTAGGAACAGAAATAAAAACCTCCCAGCTATGCTGCCCTAGGAGCAACTATGCGGTGAAAAGTATGGCATCTTGAGCACTATCCTCTGCTTCTTACTACTTTTCTATCAAACATTATTTAATTTTTTATTTCACTTGCAATTTGTTCATCGCTTTTCCTTCTTTTTCTCCCACTTCCCCGACGGGAGTGGAGCAGGCACATTGAGGACCTGTGGATCCAGATGCTCCTCAACTGCTGGAGAAACGGTCTCTACTCCATATGAACGGTTCTTCACCAGCCTCAAAGAATTGAGGCGGGTCCGCCTGTTCGTCCGGGAGAGTCGGATCTCTCCTTCACTGTGGAACTTCTCCAGGTTTCTACTTTTTCCCAAAGAGGTTTGGTAGTTTTTCCTGGCCGAGAAGGAGGGTCTAAGGACATGGGATGCTGGGACATCTGTTTTTTCCACTGTGGCCCCTCGAGGCAACTGCTGTGATTTTGGGCTTTACAAAAATAAATAGAATTTAATTGAATTCAAAAATGTCACTAGTGTCTAAAAAGTCTTTTAAAAGGTGCTGACCAGCTTTTCAGGAATATAGGCTATAACACACATTTTAGAAATAGGCCTGTAATGATTTACTAAACTTGGATCAACACCTTTTTTTAACTTAAATTTTAGAAATTTACACAAACATAACAAACAAAAACAAAACAAGAACCCCGACCAGAGAGCAAGACAGGGAAAAAGAGAAAAGAATAATAATAACAATAGAATTTGTAAAAAATAACAATAAGGTCACAGTAATATATAAATCAAACATTCGAGTCCCATTTCGTCCAAAGGCTGGACTAGATAGAGAATAGAATCCGTCCAAAAGTTTAATTTTTATAGTTTCAAGCCTTTGACTTAGACTTAAGTCTGGAGTCAGAGTCCATTTTTCAAGATCTTTCTTTATAGTGGAGAAAAGAGGAGTATAAGTTTTCTTTAAGATTGTTGATAGTTCTTTATGGAGGACCACATCTAAATATTTAAGGGATTCCGTTTGCCATTTAAATGAGTAAGTCTTTCTAAAGGACAGAGGGGGCGCCAGTGAGAGAGAATTTCAGTTCTTTGTTCATTCAGTTTGTATCCAGACATTGGACCAATATCATGAAGGAATGCATCACATTGGGTATGGACATTTTCTGGTCAAATATAACACGACATCTTCTGCGTAATTATTTTATGTTCTATCCTGTCAATTGAGACACCATAAGTTGTTTCTGCTTGTCTAATATATTGGGGCAATGGTTCCAAATACAAAGCGATCAAAAAGGGGACGAAGCACAACCCTGTCTCAACCCTATTTCCAAAGTCAGTGAGTCTGTCTGTGACTCACTGACTAGTTAGTTTTGATTCTTGATATATTAATATTTTTTCTCTCATTACTAAATTATCTATTCAAAATTTGGTTAGGAACTTTAAATGAATAAGGTCAGCTAACATAATCAAAACCTTTCTCAGCATCCAGACAATTATTACAGCTTTGTTTTGTCATTTTTGTACATAGTTCATTATATGTAAAGATCGTCTTATCGTCTTAGAATTCAAATGCTGATTATATTTGGTCTTGTTTTACATTATTCTGTTTCTATCATATTTTTTAAAATTGTTCTCTCTACCTGTTGTTTTCTAAGCTTCCAAACAAATCATTTTGAGAATTTGTTAATCACTTTCATAATATCTTTGTTTCGTGACTAGCATTTTAAAAATTGTTTCCTGTAGGGGCTTTGTTTCTTTTTTGGCTGAGGCGACAGCCACTACCCTGCCCCTATAAATTGCCATAGCTGCATCCCAGAGAATGCGTGGAGAAACTTCACCATTGTCGTTTTACTTTACATGTCTCAATGTTGTTGTAGAAAAAGATTCAGTTGTAGTCACCTGGACTCTGTTCTGGAAAAACAAGAGTATTTCGAAAACAGCTGAATCTTTTTCTACAATGGAACACTCCTGGACAAATGAGGGATTATACCGACATGTCTCAATGTTTATTGACATCGGAGAAATAGGCGAACAGGGCTTCGGGTGATGAGGGCTGTAGGCTCCCGGGCCTCGGTACCCCCAAAAGAAGCTTAACCGTGGCAGTTCCAATTGGCTGACTGGAGGTCGCGGAGGTTATGGTGGGTGTAGACCTTGAAGGCCATGGAGGACCTATGTTCTATGACTTAATGAGGCGATCAGCGACTCCTTGACTGGAGGCAGATGTAGCAGCACCGATGCGGGTAAAAATTCCGGTAGGAAAATGTCTGGAGCAGGCGAGGATTGACCTGAAGTAAGGGATGAACCAGAACCTGATGCAATCTGGCCTTGTTTAGTAGTGAGGAGCAAATCCTGAGGGGAGGCGCCACGTGACAACCAGCGCGAGAAGTCCTGGAAGATTGCGAAGAAGCTCGAAACTTTAACTTGAACAGTGTATAAAAAGATTCAGTTGTAGTCATCTGCTCTGTCTCTTTCTCTACAATGGAACACTCCTGGACGAATGAGGGTTTACACCGACATGTCTTTAACTTGAACAGGTAGAACGTGGCTGAACTACCACTTGCTCGCTTGAGGGGAAGACTAGGTGTCGGTTGAAGGTCCTTGATACAGGGGTGAGGAGAACGGTCGTGGAGCGGCAGAGGAAACCAAAAAAGGTGAAAAGGAGCATGCCGATGCAAGCCTTTGACAACCATCATTGTTTGGTCTCTTCACAGACCGGAGAGGGTTGGGCCAAGAAAGTCTCATTATGTATGACCGTGCTCCACGTGTCTTTGCCTTCAGCCGCTTCTAGGTTTACTTCCTCATTAGACTCCTTTCTCTGTGAATATGAGTCTGATTGTAATGAAACCCACAGCGTTTTAAAGCTTAAACTACAGTGACCACTGTCCACGGACTTCTTCTTCTACAGTGTGTCAAACGCTTGCGCTTCCTGCTAGAGGGCCCCCTGGTGGCCGTTAGCCAGTAAAAATCTATAAAATGACCACAGGGTTCAAAGCGTGGGGAAAAAGTAGCGGCTTATAGTCCGAAAAGTACGGTAACAATAAGAATTGGAGGAAAGACGAAAAAACACACTTTGGAGGTTCAATACCAGCTTGCTTAATGATCCTTTGTTTGAGGAAAAAATGTCCAACAACATTAAAACTTATCTGGAGGAAAATGATACTGGAGAATTTCTCCGCACATCCTTTGGGATGCTTCTAAAGCAGTCTTGAGAGGACAAATTATAGCTATAGCCCTAAAAAAAAAAAGAAACAAAGGGAGAAAAAGCTAAATGAAATGCAAGGAACATTTAAATTGTTGGAGGAAAACCATGCCAAAAAGGGGTGTCCTAAAATGCTACAAGAAATTAATGATCTGACTTTACAGGAAATAGCTAAGAAAATGCTCTTTACCAAATGAAGATATTATGAGAGTGGATTAAAGTTTTCTAAATTACTATCTTGGTGGGAAACTTAAAAAACAACAAGCTGAAAGAACAATTTTTAAAATACGAGACGGACAAAATTATGTAAATCTTAACTAAACAAGACAAATTTCAATCAGCATTTGAATCCTTCGATAAAAAACTCCAGACGATAAGGAGGATGATATAAACTCCTTTCTGGACACCCTCAATTTGCCTGTTATCACAGAAGAAGAGGATAAAAAATTAGGCGCTGAAATTACACTTTTGGAAATACAAGGCGCAATTAAAAAAGATTAAAGAACAATAAATCTCTGTGGAGCGGGATGGGTTCACCTCAGAGCGGTATATTAAAGCTTTAAAAGACACACTTACTCCTTTCCTTTTGGCAACTTTTAACTGGGCACTTAAAAAAACTCAGACCCCTCCTAGTTGGAAAGAGGCCATCTGGGCCATCATATCCCTGATACCAAAGAGAAGGATGGATCGAGATTGGACCTGTGCCTCAATATAGACCTATTTCTATTCTGAATGTTGGACTACCATTGTATCTACACCTCAATTATTATGTGCAAAAGAGATGGAACAACAAATACTCCCAAACTTAATCCATTAATGATCAGACAGGATTTATTATCAAACGACAAACACAAGATAACACAAGACGATCCTTACACATAATCGATCATACTCCAAAAACAACAAAATAAAGCAGTAATAATTAGTTTGGATCGCTGAGAAAGCTTTTGATTCTGTTAGTTGGCCATATTTATGTTAAAGTGCTAAACAAATTTCAAATTGACAATTTAATTATAAATAATATTGGGGCTCTTTATATTATGGTCCAACATCAAGAATTAAAATTCAATGGTCATCCGACAGGTCCACTGACTCTGGAAGGAGGGGTCAGGCAGGGCTGTGCCTGGTCCCCCTCCTGTTTGCTTTGTATTCAGAACCATTGGCCCAATTTATTAGACAATCAAAAACAATTCACGGTGTTACAATTGATGTTCTATTGTATTTTGACCAAACCAAAAATTTCCATACCCAATGTGATGCATTTTTTTTACAAGAAATCGGTCCAATGTCTGGGATACAAATTAAATGTACAAAAAACTGAAATTAATTTCATTCTGGCAACCTTGTTTGAAGAATTACTTTATTTCAGCTCAGATCAGAGCGTTGTCTTCATGGTGTGACCCAGAATATGAAGCTCAATGGAAGAATATTGAGATTGAAGTTGTGCCGGGAGTTCCTGTACAGGCCTTACTGGCAGATGACAGACGCTTGAGTCATTTGGGGGAGGTGGAGAACCCCGGGATGAAGTCTGTTCTTGCAACATGGAAGGAAGCTGATCAAAAACATACATACTATACAAAGATGTTTAAAATTTTTAAATTGGTTGGCTTATGATCTATTGGTAACTGTGTCTCAGACCAGATGCCCCTGACCTGTGGGTGTGCCCCCAAGGGTCAATCCTGGGACCCCTTCTGTTCAACCTCTACATGCTGCCGTTTAGGTCAGTTGATAACGCAGCCGACAGAATGTGTCCAATCACAATTATGCAGACGACACTCAGATCTATGTTCTCACTGACGACAGGTGACATGGACCAGTGGATTCATCCTGTCACTCTATCCAACAGATCAGTGTGTGGAGCAAAATTTCCCATCTGAACTAGACAAGACTGAAATTCATCGTTCTGTATGGCACCCACAGAAACAAAGAGAAAGCGTTAACTGTCACCTCCAGAGTCTCGCTCTAAAACCGTGACACATCAAGTTAGAAATATGGGGGTAATAATGGACTCAACTTGAATTTTTAACAGGGCCACGTCAGATCAATCACATCAGCAGCTTTTTTACCATCTAATAAACATTGCCAAAATCAAAAGTATAGTATCTAAACCAGACCTGGAGAGACTTATCCACTGCGTTTTGCTCTAGTAGATTAGACTACTGTAACGGCCTGCTCACGGTCCTCTCCAAACGAGCTGTAAAACAGCTGCAGTACATCCAGAACGCTGCTGCCCGGGTCCTACTAGAACCAGGAAATACGATCACACAGCTCTGCTTGTATTATCAAAGTTCTCTTCCATGGCCTAGCACCAAAGTCAGCCATCTCGGACATGTTGAGTGGCCATACTGCAACCATGCTCGGACCTCTGAGACCTCAGGGAGCCGGCCTCCTGCCGGTGCCAGAGTCAGGACTAAACATGGGGAATCTGTGTTTCAGTTTTATGCAGCCTAAAAATCTGGAACAGTCTTCCAGAGAGATGTGAGACAGGTTCTACTCTGGCAATGTTCAAATCTAAGCTAAAACTGTTTTGTTTGGCTGTGCATATGACTGAAATGCTTTTCTTTGCACCTCTTCTCTTTTATGTCTTGAATCTATTATTTTGTGATTTCTGCCATGTCTTTGTGATTTTAATGCATTTTTTCCTGTTGTGTGAAGCACTTTGAATTGCCTTGTGCTACGGAATTGCTCGCCTACTACATAATACAACATAACCAAGAAATTCAATAAGAATGAGTGACCATCATTAACCCTTTGACTGAACATTCTATTATTAAAGCATACAAATCTGAGACTTTCAAGGGATTAAATATCTAAACTGTAACAAATGTATTCAACAATTTGGGTCAAATGGTAAAAATGTGGTAAAAATGGTGAAAGAGATGGTTCACTATTGTTGTTGGATGAATGACAGTAGTGGGATAGGGTAACATGTACATCTTCAGTGGAAAACCACCAAAAATCGACTAATGTTTGGAGGGGCATTCTGTTCGGAAAGAATGTTGTCTCGCTTCTTAATAACCCCATGTCAAAAGTGCCCATTACTAACACAGGGAAAGATGCAGACTGTGGTTGGAGAGGATGTGGCAGCAGGAGGCAAACCCACTATCATGTGTTTTGGAACTGTCCTGTTGTTCACAAATATATTAGGACTGTGATCAACAAGGCCTTACAGACAATGTATGACACCACCATTTCCAATGGATTTCAGGACTATGTATTTGGGCCTCAGGACTCCTGGCCATGGAAGCACAACCAGCAGTTATCTCTCTCAAGGACTGGACTAACATTATATTGTCCATTCATCGATAAAATGGAAAATATTATATTTGGACTTAATTTGAAAATGGACAAATTTGACAGACTTTGGACGTTTACTTGGGGTTTTGTGTGCCATAATTTTTTAACTTTTTTTAAAATTTGATTTTGAGTTGTTGTTGTGTTGTAAGTCTGCTTCTCTTGGTTTATGTCTAGTCTCGCTCATAGGTCTTGTATCGTTTGTTGCTTTGTTTTTCTTTTTGTTTTTAAATTTCCCAAATAAGGGAATGCATATAAAAATATTATTTGTGTTTCCCCAGAGAAAAGATGGGTGAGATGGACATTAGAGGGTGGCCGATAATTTCATATTAATTATACATATTTTTAAGAAATATAATAGCAGCGTATCCTTTGAGGAACTCACACACCTCTGGATTTACTTGGAAATTTGTGTGGAAAAAATGTAGCTGCAGGCCATACATTTTTATTTTTACAGGATGGCAGGTGAAGGATCGCCTTGAATTGGTTGCCTTTCTTCGGTGCCTTGCTATTGGCCGGTGTCCGGTTAAAGGTTAGGCATTGGCTGGAACTGGTTGAAGTTAGGGAACAAGTTTAGGCTAGCTAGTCAGCAAAGATGTTGACAATCACAAGCCAGCAACTTTATAAAAACAAATTTCCGTGAGAGCCGGGGTTGAACGCTTCAGAGAGCCTGAGAGCAAGAGGAGCCTCAGATCACGCGGGGAGCAGCACAATCCCAGTGGAATGGCAGAACTCACGTGTATTTAAAGTGTTGAACTGAATAAAACTAGGCTACGTACAATTTTATGAATGTTCCCGTTTCTCTCTCTACGGACCACTCTACTTGCGTGTCTTCTGTGCTGATAAAGCCCCTTGTGAAGTGGCTGTTTAGTCTCCCCTATGTACCGCTCTTTACAACTTTCTTCACTGTATTGGATAGAATACACTACATTGCTCTGTTTTTGTGTCGGCATCTTGTCCTTAGGGTGAACCAGTTTTTGTCTTAACGTGTTTGCCTGGTTTGAAATAAACAGGGACTATTCGTGTTGTCTAAAAATTAGTTGCATTTTTTCTGGACCAGTCCTGAGGACATAAGGATAGAGACACCCCTTCTTCTTGGTTCTGTTTCCCTTTTGTCCTTTTGTCCTGCTTATTGGTTCTCTTCACGGTTGTTCAGAGCCCAAGTCGGGCTGAACAAAGACACGCAAAGTTCAGGACCCCAGAGCCTCTGTGCATCTTCATCTTAAAGCCACAAACCACTCTATTGAAGACAGTGAGTGGAGATCTGAGCAGGGAAAAAGATGGTTTGAAAGAGGAGTTAAGGAGGCCATCTTTTGTTAAAAAAAGAGAATGCCTTCCTTAAATCGTAATGGAGGCTAAGATTCAACCTTCCCGTTGTTTTAAGTAATGGTCTTCTTGAAACCCTGGAGACGCCCTGGGCATTCGGATGCTACAATAGGCACTCAAAGGTGAGGCAGGGAACAAGTAGAACAATAGGACCACATCCCAGTTTCAATAGGCCATTAGCAGGAGGTCCCGCCCTGTGGCGGGGCTTCTTCACAGAGTAGGATATAAACAAGAGTTCTCAGACTTGTTTCTCTGATTGAGAATGACTCTTGGATGAGAGTTGAAACGTTTTGTTTTTTCTAAAACAGAGTCCAGATGACTACAACTGAATCTTTCTATCATCAAGCAAAGAATAAAGAGCTCATAATAAAGTTTGTTTGCTTGGACTTGTTGACCTCGACTGGGGACGTCGTTGGAGATGGGAAGGAATACTTTGAGGATCTCCTCAATCCTGCTGTCACGTCTTCCAAAGAGGAAGCAGAGAATGAGGACCAGGGTGGTGGTCCTTCTGTTCAAGAAGATGGACCGGAGGGTGTGTTCCAACTACAGATGGCTCACACTCCTCAGCCTCCCCTGTAAGCTCTACTCCAGGAGAGGAGAAGCCAACTGATAGTCGACCTTAAGATTTAGTAGGAGCAGAATGGTTTTCGTCTTGGATATGGAACACTGGATCAGCTCTATACTCTCCATCGGGGGCTCGAGGGTTCAACGGAGTTTGCCACAGTCCACATGTGCTTTGTGGATCTGGAGAAGGCTTTTGACCGTGTTTCTTGTGGTGTCCTTTGGGACACCAGTCCAGGGCCCTCTGCTCAGTTCTGTCCCTTCCCTGTATGACCAAAGCAGGAGCTGTGTTCATTGCCGGCAGTAAGACAGACCTGTTCCCAATGTATGTGGGACTCTTCAGGGCTGCTCTTTGTCACCGGTTCTGTTCATTGTTTTATGGACAGAAGAAGCGCAGTCAGGGGTCGGAGCGTGTCCGGTTTGGGGACCATCTCTGCTGTTTGCAGATATTGTAATGATGGCCCCATCAAACCCGGACCTGCAACATGCACTGGGACGGTTTGCGGCCAAGTGTGACGCAGCCGGGATGAGGATCAGCACCTCAAAATTCAAGGCCATGGTCCTCAACCGGAAGTGTGACGCAGCCGGAGGTGGGATCAGCACCTCAAAATTCAAGCCATGGTCTCAACCGAGAAAGGTGGCTTGCCCTCTCCAGGTGGGTGGGGAGTCCTTGCCCCAAGTGGAGGAGTTCAAGTATCTCTGGTTCTTGTTCACGAGTGAGGGAAGGATGGAGCGTGAGATTGACAGGCGGATCGGTGCAGCGTCCGCAGTGATGCGGTTGCTGCATGGGACTGTTGTGGTAAAGAAGGAGCTGAGTCGAAAGACAAAGCTCTCGATTTACCGGTCAATCTACGTTCCTACCCTCACCTATGGTCATGAGCTTTGGGTAGTGACCCAAAGGACAAGATCGAGGATACAAGCGGTCAAAATGAGTTTCCCCCGCAGGGTGGCTGGGCGCTCCCTTAGAGATAGGCTCAGGAGCTCAGTCACACGGGAGGAGCTCGGAGTAGAGCCACTGCTTTTTCCTTGTGTGAAGCACTGTGAATTTTTACTGTTTGTGTACAAAGTTATTGCAGCCATATGAAAATAAATTGAAAGTGATTCTTCGTTATCATGTTGGCTAACAGTTCGGTCCCACTGGAGCAAAGACAACTGCAATGCTTTCATCATTGTTTATCACTTTCACTTTAGGTACAGTATCTTCAAAGCCCCATTTGAAAACAGTGACCAATCACCACAGGGACCAATCAGATGCTGCACTCCGGTCATATGTCCACAGAGGGACAAAATAATGATGTCCCATTGGACTAATAAGGGTCAACAGATCATTAGCTAAAGTCCACTTCATCAGGATGAAACAAAGTCAAAATTGCAATTGAGTTGTCAGAATGATCACAGTAGTGACGTAATGCTTGCCTAAAATATCATTAACAAAAATGACGTACACATAAACTAATAGGGGCCTGTCTGTGCTTTTCCCGTATCTTTGTGACTTTTCACCTTGCAACGCTTTACTCTCAAATGCACGACATTTGTGGAATAGGCCGACTCCTCCAGACCAGGACTAGATTCACATCTGGATCTGGTTCAGTACAGAAGTCCTTTGAAATCAAATCTCAGTGCTATAAAAACATTTGTCTCTCCTTGAGTTTGGATATATATATATATATATATATATATATATATATATACACACACACACATTTTATAATTGTATGTATGTAAATAAAACAGAACACACCACAGAGAAAAGGAGCAAAGGGCCCAACGAAAAACAATCGACATCCAACAGAAAAGCTATGGCACCAAATGTTCTACACTTAAGTAGCATTTAGACTATAGTCTATGAAATTTATCCATGTTCAAATTAAGCCAGAATGTCGGTTCCAATAGTCTAATATCTCTTATTATGTCAGTCCAGTCTTTGGTTGTTGGTGCGGCTTGTGTCATCCATCTCTGAGTTTGCCTTCTTTCCTGCCTTCCAAAGGTATCTGTTTATGTGTCCATGGCAGGAGTTTTGAGGCCCAAGTAGGAGTCCTAAAATCAGGTGGGATGTCAAAAACAGTCGACAGTGTTTTGTTATTTTCAGTCTAGAACGTTTGAGCAACAGGACTGTCCCAAACATGGGTTTGGCTCTGAACCCGCCCAGAACCGGCTCTGAACCAGACCAGAAACCGCTCTGAACCAGCCCAAAAACGGATCTGAATCAGCCCAGACCCGGATCTGAACCGGCCCAGACCCGGATCTGAACCGGCCCAGACCCGGATCTGAACCGGCCCAGACCCGGATCTAAACCGGCCCAGATCTAGCTCTGAACCAGCCCAGAACCGGCTCTGAACCAGACCAGAAACCGCTCTGAACCAGCCCAAAAACGGATCTGAATCGGCCCAGACCCGGATCTGAACTGGCCCAGACCCGGATCTGAACCGGCCCAGACCCGGATCTGAACCGGCCCAGACCCGGATCTAAACGGGCCCAGATCTAGCTCTGAACCAGCCCAGAACCGGCTCTGAACCAGCCCAGAACCAGCACATTGATGAAAAAGGGGCGCTGCCTGTCATCTGAAATTGCATGGAGCTATGGAGTATTAGCATGTGGCATCTGAGGATAATGCTGCGTGATATTTACTATGAGAAACTGCGAGCACAAAGTTACTTCAACGCTTCACGACAATCGGAGGATTTTTTTCATGAGCTGAGCAACTTGCGGCTGACTTTTCTGATTGTTTCCTCAGAGGAAACGGACTTCTGTTTGTGTTGACCTTTTCTATGCTCTCACAGATTTACACTTGACAAACCCCACAACCAGTGCCATTATAAAAGATGAACTGTATCGACGTTTCATAATACATGGGCAATTTATTTTACATTTTGAAATCATAGGATGACTGTGTGGACTATTGGTAGGTGCTATTGAGAAAGAAAGAAAACGTCGCAACAAAACATTTTGCTTGAGAACCACAATGAATTGAAAGTTCAGACACAAATTTGGGTGGACCATGTGACTTCTGTGTCCGAGAGTATTTAAATGAATTCTCTTAGAACTCTGGCCACAGCTCAACCCAGACGTAGACGAGGAACAGACAGGATTCTGTCAAATCACAACTGGAAGAATGTTATAAATGTTTGTCAGTTGCTCTTTCTATTTTCCCTTTTAGAAACTTTATTTTGATCTAAAGTTTTTCTTAATAGTACCAAAACATCTGTCTGTTTTTCAAATAGTATTTCTACATGGTTTTCTTATTTGAGGTCCCTTCCAACGCTGCTACAGTGTGAGCATGTTCTGGCATAGATGTATTGTAAACTGAAAGAACAGTGATGTGAGAATGACTAAACTCTGAGATATACTGCAGATGAAAGTTAAACTGAATTTGTTTTTCTTGATTAATGCAAAGATGTGGTATATGTACGTGCACTTCTGAACGCTTTTGCTCATTAACATTAAGTGTTTTGCCTCGATTCCACAGACTCAAAACAGAGCTATTGGAGTTAAGGGGAAGATCCAACTTATCTGTAGTCTTAACAATTCTTTTAAAATATGTGTTGCTGTCATTAGTGATGCCATATTATACTGTACTGGTGTATACGATAAGAATATAAAAAGTAGTGTATTTTTGTTTGAGTTTAGAATACTCAAAAAACAAATCAATTTTTACACGTGTGGACTGTGATATTTAATCATTAGAATATTAAGAGTCTAAAAAAGCATAGATTTGTTTTAACACATGGTTTGTTTGTTTGTTTGTTTGTTTGTTTGTTTGTTTGTTTGTTTTTACTGAAAGTGTGAAGCCATTTTTCAGACTGTAAATGATTACTTTATTCTGATTTCTGTCTTTATGTAGATTTTGCTTAAGGTAATTCAGCTATTCTTACTCCAGATTTCCTTTAGCTCTAAACCCAGACTTGAACATGTTTAAATGTTTTACATTTTGTAACCCAACCAGAACTTTCGGTTTGCTTGGGACTACTTTCATTCTGACAGTGACTGGGACCAAAAACTGCAATATAAAATATAAAATATAAAAATTGCCTTTTATAAATTAGTGAGGTTTTTCAACAGACATTTTGCCATCCTCTTGGTGTTTCACATGTAGTATAAAATTATCCATGTGTGAATGGAATAACTTTGACCAAGCGCTGCCTTCTGCTGCAGTTTATGTAGGTGTTGGCACCATCTGTTGGTCAAAGCCAGGAATAAGACGCTAAGGTCAGCACAGAGCTCAGAGTGTGCAGGAAACAGGATCCATAGTGAAAGTCTGATGATGGAACGGCCCTCTTTATGCTAGACACTGTTGTATGCTTTGTTTGTAGAAAGTAACACAAGATCTAAACAAGGATCAAACCTAGTACATTTTTGTGCTCAGGTGGGTTTTTGTTAATGCCATTTAGTACAAGCAATTAAAAACCTAGATGCAAATGTTCTGTTTGTTAAGGACTTTAAAATGTCCACAAGGAGAATATGCTTAACTCTAATCGTGAAACAGCTCCAGACCCTAAGTGAAGAAACTCCTCCAAAGTCCTGCTGTTCTAAAGTACCATGATGAACACATCGCTGTCCTACTTCGTTCTCGGGGTGTATCTGCCACTGGGGAATTTGCGTTACATGCTCGCGGCGCTAACAGTGGCTGTGTACGTCCTGATCTTGTGTCTGAACTCTTTCCTCATCACGGTGATCAGCTTGAGCCCGAGTCTGCACGAGCCCACGCAGCTGTTCCTCTGCAACTTGTTTCTGAACGAAATCTACGGCAGCACCGGCCTCATCAGCTTTCTCCTGGACCAGACGCTCAAAGACGTCCACACCGTCTCCGTCACCCACTGCTTTCTCCAGATCTTTTGCGGCTACACCTACGCCACTGTGGAGCTACTCAACCTCGCGGTCATGTCGTACGATCGCTACGTGGCCATCTGTCGCCCTCTACAGTACAAAAGCATCATGACTCTGAACAGAGTTGCTCTGCTCGTTGTTCTCATTTGGATCTATTCTTTCGCACGTTGTTTGATTACCATTTCACTAACTTTAAGGCTCACGCTTTGCGGTAACTTCATTGACAATTTGTTTTGCCACAACTACCTGATTGTGCGTCTGGCGTGCTCGGATACACTGCCGAACAACATTTACGGTTTTTTTGCGACGTCCCTGAGCGTGCTGTTGCCGCTGCTGCCCATTCTGTTCTCATATTCACACATCATGAGAGTGGCTCTGAGGTGCCCCCAGCGTGGAAAGAAAGCCGTTCACACCTGTACGCCTCACATTGTGTCACTGCTCAACTTTGCGCTGGGCTGCTTCTTCGACATTCTGCAGACACGCTTCCCCGTGAGCAGTGTTCCCGTCGCCGTACGCATCGTTTTCCCGCTCTACTTCTACGTGCTGCAGCCGCTGCTCAACCCCATTGTGTACGGAATGAAGACGCGCTCCATACGCACCGCTTGTAAAGACGGCATCAAGAAGATGCTGCATTGTTTAAAAGATGCTTAGATACATTCATGCCCTGCAGGGGTTGGTTAGTTTTGCACGAGGACGCCATAAAACGTCCTATGGGCCACTGGTTAAGCTGGTTTGTGGTCATTATTGTATCCATCACACTGGGGAGTGACGGAATGCAATGTCAAAAAAGACAGCACATTGTTGTTTCAGTCTTTCACTTTTTTATTATTCCAAATGACCTGAAATTGTCTCGTCAGTTTCCACAGCCTTGGTTCATGACATTTAAAAGAGATTTGTAGAAGTAAGCCTGGGACCTCCCCCCTCATCCTGGCCCCACCCTTAATCACAATCTTTAAAACCAAACATTACTCCTGAGAATAAACCCACAGCAAAGCCATACTTTTTTACTATTATCATACCAAAAGGCCCTGAACTTAACCAAAACCTTACAAAAACATCAACAAGCCCCGCCTTTTGTGTCCCACTCTTAAAATACCATCGGTGAAGCCACGTCTGAACACCAGATGGCGCTCACAGGAGCATTTAGAAAGGCCATTGGACAGAGGTCATTTGTCCACATTTGCACCAGGCTCTGGATGAGCTCAGCCTTGATATGAGCACAAGCGCCCTCTGTCTGTATTTCAATATAATACATTTTCAGTGGGTTTAACAGCCACTTTTTGTAATAACTTTATCAAAATATAATAACAGTGAAATGATTACAAATTGTAGTTTTATTAGATAACGCCGTGACACTCCCGAGCTTCTGATGCCTCTGCCATGAAGAAGCTGCGGTTTTACAAAGCTTGTGCTGTCAAATGTCTTTCATCTGTTCCACAGAAGAACGTTTGTGGCGTTCATGTTCAATGGGCGATCAGTAATTCTGAGAATGACGCAGACAGTACTGAGAGAAACCAGACTACACTTTAATTACACCTTAATTGCAATGTGAAAAGCTGTACTTTAAAAGTAGGCTAAGAGCCCTCACATGGTTGATGACATCCACGCTGCAGGGTTGGGTCATGTTTAATCATACTTCACTGTTCACGATGTTAGACAAGTTTAATTGTAGAGCACAATTTGCACAAAGTCATTATGAGTGTGTTAAAGAAGAAATAAAACATGGATTAAACCCACAATACAAACAAATATAAACTTAAGTAATCAACATAAAAGAGAAATGTGCAGATAAAATCCTTTATACATCAGTGGAACCTGTGCCAAGTTTAGTCCTGACTCTGGCACCAGCAGGAGGCCGGTCCAGGTTTAGTCCTGACTCTGGCACCAGCAGGAGGCCGGTCCAGGTTTAGTCCTGACTCTGGCACCAGCAGGAGGCCGGTCCAGGTTTAGTCCTGACTCTGGCACCAGCAGGAGCCGGTCCAGGTTTAGTCCTGACTCTGGCACCAGCAGCCGTCCAGGTTAGTCCTGAGGCACCAGCAGTCCAGGTTAGTCCTGACTCTGCACCAGCAGGAGGCCGTCCAGGTTTAGTCCTGACTCTGGCACCAGCAGGAGGCCGGTCCAGTTTTAGTCCTGACTCTGGCACCAGCAGGAGGCCGGTCCAGTTAGTCCTGACTCTGGCACCAGCAGGAGGCGGTCCATGTTTAGTCCTGACTCTGGTACCAGCAGCAGGCCGGTCCAGGTTTAGTCCTGACTCTGGCACCAGCAGCAGGCCGGTCCATGTTTAGTCCTGACTCTGGCACCAGCAGGAGGCCGGTCCAGGTTTAGTCCTGACTCTGGCACCAGCAGCAGGCCGGTCCATGTTTAGTCCTGACTCTGGCACCAGCAGGAGGCCGGTCCAGGTTTAGTCCTGACTCTGGCACCAGCAGGAGGCCGGTCCATGTTTAGTCCTGACTCTGGTACCAGCAGGAGGCCGGTCCAGGTTTAGTCCTGACTCTGGCACCAGCAGGAGGCCGGTCCAGGTTTAGTTCTGATGTATGGTTTTGTTAGTTCATACTTGTGCGCTTGTACCTCGCCTACATCTACCATAGTATACTTGGAATTACGGGGTTGGAGATGTAAGTCGATGGAAATAGCGCTAAAGTAATAGTGCTAAAGTGTTGCTAATTTGTTTTAATTGTAGTTATTTAAACTACTAAAGAAGGCCAAACATGTATTAGACATTATAATTAGAAATATCCAGCTCAACCAGTTCAGACAAATCCCGACAATTATGTCAGACCTAAAGAACCTAAAACCTGTTTCTAAAGGTCACTTAATAGGTTGTGTTCACATTCTAGAATTCAATGGTGGAATACTCTAAACGTTGGGTTGGCTCCACAAACCTCCAATATTAATGTCACAGTTTAGAACGCTTTCTAGGGCTTTCGTGAAAAAGTAATTTCACTTTTGTTTATTCATACTGAACGATGAAGTTGTGGAAAGGCTCAGTAATGACAGAGATATGACCCATAAACCATGTCAAGTAATCTGTAATCTGAAAATGAGTCAATATTCTATTCTATTCTCATTTCTCTAAGAAGCAAAAGAACAGCAAACTCAACACAGCGTGATACACTTCGCTCCAGGCCAAATGAACAAACTGGTACAGACTTACACCGTTTGTAGTTTTTCCTTTAAAAAAGAGATTAAACATAAAACACAAAACAAACAGAACACGAGCAATGAGCAATTTTAAAATAAAAGTGCAAATAGAAATCCGCTAAACAACAAAGACACATAATCCTGACGCAGCAAATTTGTCCATTTCCGAATTAAATCAGAAAGTCATATTTTCCGTTTCTTTGATGTGCTTTTTTCCTGCCGCCAAAAAGACATTCCAAAAAGTATCCATTTATTGTGTCTGTGGCAGGAGTTCAGCGGTCCAAGTACATATTTCTAAAGTTCAGAGGGATGAAAGCAGTCTGTGAACTTCAGTCCAATATTTCTGAGCAACAGGACAGTCCCAAAACACGTGATAGTGGTTTGCCCCCTGGTGGCACGGTTTCTCCAACAGTTAGCATTTCCAAGCACAAGTCAAACCAAAGTCAAATTTTGACTCAAAATGTCAATTTTCAATATTTTTTATTTAATCATCTATTTTAAATTTGTTCAGCACTTGAAAGAGTCCAGACTTATTATTACAGCTTTGTTTTGTTGTTTTTGTATTTGACTCATTCTGTGTAAAGATTGTCTTATGTTGACTTGTGTTGGTAATAAATCCTGTCTGATCATTGTGGAATAAGTTTGGGAGTTTCATTCTTTTGGACATAATTGAGGTGCATAAACGATAGTCCACATTCAGAATAGAAATGGGTCTATATGAGGCACAGTCAAGTCGGTCCTTCCCCTCTTTAGGTCTTTAGGAGATGGTCTTTTAGGAGATGGCTTCTTTCTAACTTGGAGGATCTGAGCTTTTTTTAAGGCCCAGTGAAAAGTGTATAAAAGCAAAGGAGAAAGTGTGTCTTTAGAGCTTTATTCCACTCTGAGGTGAACCCGTCGCTCCTGGAGATTCATTGTTCTTTAGTCTTTTGATTGCACTTTGAATTTCAGTAGTTGTTTTTGCAACGGTCATGGCAGATAAATTGAGTGTCCAGAAAAGATTGTATTTTCTTCTTCTTTGTTTCTTGATATTTTGGTGAAAAGTTTTTTTTTTAGAAGGATTAAAACAATTATCAGATTTGGTCTTGTTTGGTTAAAATTATATTATTCTGCCTATCTCATATTTTAAAAATAGGTATAGGTTGTTTTCTCAGCTTCGAAGCTAATAATTTGGAGAACTTTTAATCACTTTCATAATATCTTTGTTTGGTGAGAAGCATTTGTTTTAGTATTTCCTTTCATGTCATTAATCGTGCCCCTTGTCTTTTTAATTTCCTGTAGCATTTGAGGATAGTTTGTTCTTTAAATCATACATTTCTTTCTGTCTATGTTTCTTTTTGGCCGAGGCGATGGGAATGACCCTGCCCCTCAAAACTGCCTTTGCTGCATCGCAGAGAATGGGTGGAGAAACTTCACATTGTCATTTTCATTCTTCTTCAGAAATAAAAAGTGTTTTCCTCTTAATTGTACAAAACAGTTCATCCAGGCTACATTTCCCTCAGTTCTAGATCATGGTGATACTATATATATGGAGGGTTAGCGCAGCTCTAAGGTTCAGCTCTGAATAGTTGCAGTTAAAGGTAGGTGGTGGGAGGTGTTTAGAAGTGTTCATGAGTCCAACGGCAGGTTGGACTCATGAGCACTTGAGTGGCGGGAGGTTCTGGTCCGGATGGACCGTAGCCTCCTGCCTGAGGGGAGTGGCCTGCCTGAGGGGAGTGGCCTGCCTGAGGGGAGTGGCCTCAGGCCACTGGAAAATACATTACTCACTGAATATAACTCCAATGACGAATACTTAATTATAAGGAAAATAACACATTGTCAATTAAGTATAGTCGAATTTATCATGGCAAAAATGTAATTTAAAATGTATATAATTATGTAAATTGTATCTAAAGTGGGTCAGTTCATATTAATCAAAATGTTTATTCCTCTGTAGATCTGTTCAATCAAAACCACACGAATGATAAAGATGTTAAATATTAGTGACACGCCACATTCATGTCTTACACCTGACAAAGCTATTGGTGGAACTAACTTTGGCCTCCAACAAAAAAATTACGCCGCTGTTGTTCTGATAGGCGGCTCGCTAATTATCATACTTACAAGTAATTATTCTAGTAAAACCTTGTTGTTTTTTTAATGCTAATTATTACCTATGTTAATATATGAGTGTTTCCCAGACAAACGCCCTCATCCAGACATATAAATATCAAGTTGATACTTTCTGAAGTACATTCTACTTACCTGGGAATACAAAGCTCCAGCTACCTTCTGGTGAGGTTTCCATTTATTCAACCATACATCTTATTATTCCAATTTCAATATATTTCAATGTATACTTCAAAATACAATTTATACTTCAAAATTTACTTCACTATACGATAGACTTCCTCACACCTGTAACTTTAATAATCATGTCAACAACACTTTATACTGCTAGTTTTGCCCTATTGTTCACTGTTCTGTTCATATTGTTCACACAGACTTTAATCTGGTGCTGAACATCTGTTTTTTATGAACTTCATGTCTCCGTGTCTCTTGAAATAAAGACTAAACTAAACATTTTGTGTATATACTTAGTCAAAGTGTTTAGTCACAGTCTACTTTTTATCTTAATTTAGTAAACTCCTTATTTCTATGCATGTTTTATTTTATTATAGTTTATATCTTATTATTATTATTCATTGTTTCCTGTTGCACCCTGTCGCAGAGGCAAGTTCCCGGTTTGTGAATTTGGTTTTTCTTCGTGCACTTTTAGGTTGAATGGTTTCGCACCAACTGTCAAAATGAAGAAAGTGGTATGAAACTTACATCAGTACTAGAATGAACAATTGTGCTGCATATAATAATGTTGTTGTTCCATCTTTGTCCCGCACCAGTTTCTTATTGTTCTACTTGTGGGCCTCTTAATAGGTAAGCACACGCAAACAGTCTGCTTTGTTGGGAAAGTTAATTCATTCAACATTTTCAGAGAATAAAGAATGGAATTTTTGCGTTACTCTAAAAAAGTAATTTGAGTTACGCCCCAACTCTGCCATTGAACTGCTTTGTTATTCCTAGGACAAGAGGAGGCAAAAAGAAGTCGTAAACCCAAAGGTTCAGGTAAGAACGTTTTATCAGATGCATGCGATTCCATGGTAACCCACAAAGGAGACGAAAGATCCAAATGAATGTGTTTCTAATACAGCAAACACCCAATATTCATAACCCAGTGTAGTATGGAAAACAATCACCTTTTAATAAAGTGAAACCTTATGCTTGATTCACATCATTAAAATTAGGCGCATAAAGGTTAGCCAATGCTAATAAGCCAGTTTATTGCAGATTTTGGCAGACGCAATAAGAAAAGCACCACAGTGTGGTGACGAGCATTGATCTCTCAGAAAGAAAAGAGCTTTGCAGGAAAAATCATTGAAAGTTTTCTGTCACATTCGGCCATAACATTTTTGTAGACGGCACATTGTTTTGGGACATCAGCAGAATAGTCCTCTTAGAAAATAGGGTAATTTTATTGGAACCCTCCACTGACTCTGGTATGGCCACAATGCAAATATTTTTCCTCCTCCGTCTTCCCCTAGATCAGAGAGTTTTGACTTCAGCAGTTTGTTGTCCCCCTTTATTGACTCGCATATATCGTCAAGGATTGCTAAGCACTGGTAAACGTCCTCAATCACTGATGTGTTTCACTTGGCCTGTAACACGGCATGAATGTCATTAAAAATAATGAATAAGGTTAATGGCTATGGCTGTTCTGTCGTGCTCAAGAGAGGCCAAGATTGCGGGAGTCAAGCGAGCGTTAACACTGCATCCTGCATGCCGCCAGGAAGTCTCCAATGTACAATAGATAAAACTAGATAAAAGTGTAGAGCGACTTTGGGCAACTCGCAAAACACTAAAAGTCAAAGGCATTTTTATTATTTTACCAAATGCTTTAAATTAATTTTTACTCTCTAAGACGAAAACACACCTAACACAAGAAGGTCTTCGGAGGAAGGACACAATGATGATGAAGCTAACGCAAGCAAGTCCTCGGAGGAAGAACACGACGATGATGGAGCTAACGCAAGCAAGTCATCGGAGGGACACGACGATGACGGAGCTAACGCAAGCAAGTCCAAGGAGGGACATGATGATGATGAAGATAACGCAAGCAAGGCCTCGGAGGAAGGACACGACGATGACGTAGCTAACGCAAGCAAGTCCTCGGAAGAAGGACATGACAATGACGGAACTAACGCAAGCAAGTCCTCGGAGGAAGGAAAAGACGATGACGGAGATAACAAAAGCAAGTCCTCGGAGGAAGGAAAAGACGATGAAGGAGCTAACGCAAGCAAGTCCTCGGAGGAAGGAAAAGACAATGACGGAGTTAACGCAAGCAAGTCCTCGGAGGAAGGAAAAGACAATGACGGAGTTAACGCAAGCAAGTCCTCGGAGGAAGGAAAAGACTGATGACGGAGCCAACTCAACGCAAGTCCTCGGAGGAAGGAAACGACGATGACGGAGCTAAACGCACGCAAGTCCTCGGAGGGACGACCGACAATGATGGAGCTAACGCAAAGCAAGTCCTCGGAGGAAGGAAAAGACGATGAAGGAGCTACCGCAAAGCAAGTCCTCGGAGGAAGGAAAAAGACGATGACGGAGCTAAAGCAAGCAAATCCTCGGAGGAAGCACACAACAATGACGGAGCTGACGCAAGCAAGTCCAAGGAGGACATGGTGATGATGAACCAACGCAAGCAAGGCCTCGGAGGAAGGACACGACGATGAAGGAGCTGACGCAAGCAAGTCCTCGGAGGAAGGAAAAGACGATGAAGGAGCTAACGCAAGCAAGTCTTCGGAGGAAGAAAAGACGATGATGGAGCTAACGCAAGCAAATCCTCGGAGGAAGGAAAAGACGATGATGGAGCTAACGCAAGCAAGTCCTCGACGGACACGACAATGACGGAGCTAACGCAAGCAAGTCCTCCGGAGGAAGGAAAAGACGATGAAGGAGGTAACGCAAGCAAGTCCTCGGAGGAAGGAAAAGACGGATGACGGAGCTAACGCAAGCAAGTCCTCGGAGGAAGGAAAAGACGATGACGGAGCTAACGAAATTAAGTCCTCGGAGGAAGGAAAAGACCACGAAGGAGCTAACGCAAGCAAGTCCTCGGAGGAAGAAAAAAGACCGATGACGGAGCTAACGCAAGCAGAATCCTCGGAGGAAGGAAAAGACGATGATGGAGCTGACGCAAGCAAGTCCTCGGAGGGACACGACGATGACGGAGCTAACTCAAATAAGTCATCGGACGGACACGACGATGACAGAGCTAACGCAAGCAAAGTCCTCGGAGGAAAGGAAACGACGATGACGGAGCTAACGCAAGCAAGTCCTCGGAGGAAGGACACGACGATGACGGAGCTAACGCAAGCAAGTCCTCGGAGGAAGGAAACGACGCATGACCGGAGCTAACTCAAGCAAGTCTCGGAGGAAGGACATGACGATGACGGAGCTAAACGCAAGCAAGTCCTCGGAGGAAGGAAAAGACGATGACAGAGCAAACGCAAGCAAGTCCTCGGAGGAAGGAAAAGACGATGACGGAGCTAACGCAAGCAAGTCCTCGGAGGGACACGACGATGACGGAGCTAACTCAAGGCAAGTCCTCGGACGGACCACGACGATGACGGAGCGAACACAAGCAAGTCCTCGGAGAAAGGACATGACGATGAACGGAACTAACGCAAGCAAGTCCTCGGAGCAAGGAAAGACGATGATGGAGCTAACACAAGCAAGTCCTCGGAGGGACACGACGATGACGGAGCTAACTCAAGCAAGTACTCGGCGGAGGACACGACGATGACGGAGCTAACGCAAGCAAGTCCTCGGAGGAAGGGAAACGACGATGACGGAGCTAACTCAAGCAAGTCCTCGGAGGGAAGGACATGACAATGACGGAACTAACGCAAGAAAGTCCTCGAAGGAAGGAAAAGACGATGACGGAGCTAACACAAGCAAGTCCTCGGAGGAAGGAAAAGAATATGACGGAGCTAACGCAAGCAAATCCTCGGATGAAGGAAAAGACAATGACGGCGCTAACACGCAAGCAAGTCCTCGGAGGAAGGAAAAGACGATGACGGAGCTAACACAAGAGAGTCCTCGGAGGACACGACAATGACGGAGCTAACGCAAGCAAGTCCTCGGAGGAAGGAAAAGACGATGAGAGAAGCTAACGCAAGCAAAACCTCGGAGGAAGGAAAAGACGATGACGGAGCATAACGCAAGCAAATCCTCGGAGGAAGGACACAACAATAACGGAGCTAACGCAAGCAAGTCCTCGGAGGGACACGACCGATGACGGAGCTAACGCAAGCAAGTCCTCGGAGGAGGACACGACGATGACGGAGCTAACGCAAGCAAGTCCTCGGAGGAAGGAAAAGACGATGACGGATCTAACACAAGCAAGTCCTCGGAGGAAGGAAACGGCGATGACGGAGCCAACGCAAGCAAGTCCGCGAGGGACACGACGATGACGGAGCTAACTCAAGACAGTCCTCGGAGGGACCAACTACAACTACTGTTGGCACACAACCACTACAACAGCACCACCCAACTACCACTACTAAAGCACCAACTACCACTACTGCAACCCCAACTACCACTACTTCAGCTCTAACTACTACGACTGCAGCCCTAACTACTACTAGAGCAGCCCAAACTACTACTACTGCAGGCCCAACTACCACTACTGCAGCCCTAACTACCACTACTTCAGCTCTAACTACTACGACTGCAGCCCCAACTGCTACTACTGCAGCCCAAACTACTACTACTGTAGCACCAACTACTACAGAAGCACCCCCAACTACCACTACAGCAACACCAACTACCACTACTGCAGCCCAAACTACTACTACTGCAGGCCCAATAACCACTACTGCAGCCCCAACTACCACTACTTCAGCTCTCACTACTAAGACTGCAGCCCCAACTACTACTACTGCAGCCCAAACTACTACGACTTTAGCACCAACTACCACTACAGCAGAACCAACTACCACTACTTCAGGCCCAACTACCACTACTACAGCACCCAGAACCACGACAAGCAAGTCCTCGGAGGAAGAAAAAGATGATGACGGAACTAACGCAAGCAAGTCCTCGGAGGAAGGAAAAGACGATGATGGATCTAACACAAGCGAGTCCTCGGAGGGACCAACTACAACTACTTCAGGCCCAACTACTACTACTGCAGCCCCAACTACTACTACTCCAGCCCAAACTACACCTACTGCAGGCCCAACTACCACTACTGCAGCCCAAACTACTACTAATGTAGCACCAACTACCAGTACTGCAGCCCCAACTACCACTACTTCTGCCCCAACTACCACTACTGTAGCACCAACTACTACAACAGCACCCCCAACTACCACGACTGCAGCAACCACTACCACTACTGCAGCACCAACTACTTCTACTGCAGCCCCAACTTCTACTACTGCAGCCCCAACTACTACTACTGCAGCCCCAACTACCACTACTGTAGCACCAACTACTACAACAGCACCCCCAATTACCACTACTGCAGCACCCACTACCACTACTGCAGGCCCAACTACGACTACTGCAGTCCCTACTAAAACTACTTCAGCCTCAACTACCACTACAGTGGGTCAAACTACTACAACTCAAGCACCAACTACCACTACTGCAGCCCCAACTACAACTACTGCAGGCCCAACTACCACTACTGCAGCACCAACTAATTCTATTGCAGTCCCAACTACTACTACTGCAACCCCAATTACCACTACTGCAGCACCCACTACCACGACAAGCAAGTCCTCGGAGGGACCAACTACAACGACTTCAGCCCGAACTACCACTACTTCAGGCCCATCTACCACTACTGTGGGTCAAACTACTACAAATCAAGCACCAACTACCACTACTGCAGCCTCAACTTCTACTACTGCAGCCCCATCTACAACTACTTCAGCCCCAACTACCACTACTGCAGGCCCAACTACCACTACTTCAGCCCCAACTTCTACTACTGCCGCCCAAACTACTACTACTGTATCCCCAACTACTACAACAGCGCCCCGAACTACCACTACAGCAGCACCAACTACCACTACTGCAGGCCCAACTACGACTACAGCAGCCCCTACTACAACTACTTCAGGCCCAACTACCACTACTGTGGGTCAAACTACTACAACTCAAGCACCAAATACCACTACTGCAGCCCCAACTACTACTACTTTAGCACCAACTACTACTACTCCGGCCCCAACTACAACTACTGCAGGCCCAACTACCACTACTGTTGCACCAACAACAACAACAACAACACCCCCAACTACCACTACTGCAGCACCAACTACTACGACTGCAGCCCCAACTACTACTACTGCAGCTCAAAATACTACTACTGCAGCCCAAACTACTACTACTGCAGCACCATCTACCACGACAAACAAGTCCTCGGAGGAAGGAAAAGACGATGATGGAACTAACTCAGGCAAGTCCTCGGAGGAAGGAAAAGACGATGATGGAGCTAACGACAAGCAAGTCCTCGGAGGAAGGACCATCTAAGAACGACTGTCATGCCCAACTAACTCTAGGCAATTTGAGCCAACTACTACGACAGCATCCCCAACTACCACTACTGCAGCCCCAACTACCACTACTTCAGCTCTAACTACTACGACTGCAGCCCCAACTACTACTACTGCAGCCCAAACTACTACGACTGCAGGCCCAACTACCACTACTGCAGCCCCAAATACCACTACTTCAGCTCTAACTACTACGACTGCAGACCCAACTACTACTACTGCTGCCCAAACTACTACTACTGTAGCACCAACTACTACAACAGCACCCCCAACTACCACTAAAGCAGCACCAACTACAACTACTTCAGTCCCAACTACCGCTACTGTGGGTCAAACTACTACAACTCAAGCACCAACTACCACTACTGCAGCCCCAACTACTACTACTCCAGCCCCAACTACAACTACTTCAGCCCCAACCACCACTACTCTTGCCCCAACTACCATTACTGTAGCACCAACTACTACTACAGCACCCCCAACTACCACTACTACAGCACACACTACCACGACAAGCAAGTCCTCGGAGGAAGGACACGACGATGACAGAGCTAACGCAAGCAAGTCCTCGGAGGAAGGAAAAGACGATGAAGGAGCTAACGCAAGCAAGTCCTCGGAGGGACCATCTACAACTACTTCAGCCCCAACTACCACTACTATTGCACCAACTACTACAAAAGCACCCCAGACTACCACTACTGCAGCACCAACTACCACTACTGCAGCCCAAACTACCACTACTTCAGCTCTAACTACTACGACTGCAGCCCCAACTACTACTACTGCAGCCCAAAATACTACTACTGCAGGCCCAACTACCACTACTGCAGCCCCAACTATAACTACTTCAGCTCTAACTACTACGACTGCAGCCCCAACTACTACTACTGCAGCCCAAACTAAAACTACTGCAGGCCCAACTACCACTAGAGCAGCCCAAACTACTACTAATGTAGCGCCAACTACTACTACTGCAGCACCAACTACTACTACTAAAGCCCCAACTACTACTACTGCAGCCCCAACTACCACTACTGTTGCACCAACTACTACAACAGCACCCCCAACTACCACTACAGCAACACCAACTACCACTACTGCAGCCCAAACTACTACTACTGCAGGCCCAATAACCACTACTGCAGCCCCAACTACCACTACTTCAGCTCTCACTACTAAGACTTGCAGCCCCAACTACTACTACTGCAGCCCAAACTACTACGACTTTAGCACCAACTACCACTACAGCAGAACCAACTACCACTACTTCAGGCCCAACTACCACTACTACAGCACCCAGAACCACGACAAGCAAGTCCTCGGAGGAAGAAAAGATGATGACGGAACTAACGCAAGCAAGTCCTCGGAGGAAGGAAAAGACGATGATGGATCTAACACAAGCGAGTCCTCGGAGGGACCAACTACAACTACTTCAGGCCCAACTACTACTACTGCAGCCCCAACTACTACTACTCCAGCCCAAACTACACCTACTGCAGGCCCAACTACCACTACTGCAGCCCAAACTACTACTAATGTAGCACCAACTACCAGTACTGCAGCCCCAACTACCACTACTTCTGCCCCAACTACCACTACTGTAGCACCAACTACTACAACAGCACCCCCAACTACCACGACTGCAGCAACCACTACCACTACTGCAGCACCAACTACTTCTACTGCAGCCCCAACTTCTACTACTGCAGCCCCAACTACTACTACTACTGCAGCCCCAACTACTACCACTACTGTAGCACCAACTACTACAACAGCACCCCCAATTACCACTACTGCACTGCAGCACCCACTACCACTACTGCAGGCCCAACTACGACTACTGCAGTCCCTACTAAAACTACTTCAGCCTCAACTACCACTACAGTGGGTCAAACTACTACAACTCAAGCACCAACTACCACTACTGCAGCCCCAACTACAACTACTGCAGGCCCAACTACCACTACTGCAGCACCAACTAATTCTATTGCAGTCCCAACTACTACTACTGCAACCCCAATTACCACTACTGCAGCACCCACTACCACGACAAGCAAGTCCTCGGAGGGACCAACTACAACGACTTCAGCCCGAACTACCACTACTTCAGGCCCATCTACCACTACTGTGGGTCAAACTACTACAAATCAAGCACCAACTACCACTACTGCAGCCTCAACTTCTACTACTGCAGCCCCATCTACAACTACTTCAGCCCCAACTACCACTACTGCAGGCCCAACTACCACTACTTCAGCCCCAACTTCTACTACTGCCGCCCAAAACTACTACTACTGTATCCCCAACTACTACAACAGCGCCCCGAACTACCACTACAGCAGCACCAACTACCACTACTGCAGGCCCAACTACGACTACAGCAGCCCCTACTACAACTACTTCAGGCCCAACTACCACTACTGTGGGTCAAACTACTACAACTCAAGCACCAAATACCACTACTGCAGCCCCAACTACTACTACTTTAGCACCAACTACTACTACTCCGGCCCCAACTACAACTACTGCAGGCCCAACTACCACTACTGTTGCACCAACAACAACAACAACAACACCCCCAACTACCACTACTGCAGCACCAACTACTACGACTGCAGCCCCAACTACTACTACTGCAGCTCAAAATACTACTATACTGCAGCCCAAACTACTACTACTGCAGCACCATCTACCACGACAAACAAGTCCTCGGAGGAAGGAAAAGACGATGATGGAACTAACTCAGGCAAGTCCTCGGAGGAAGGAAAAGACGATGATGGAGCTAACGCAAGCAAGTCCTCGGAGGAAGGAAAAGACGATGATGGAGCTAACACAAGCAAGTCCTCGGAGGGACCATCTACAACTACTTCAGCCCCAACTACCACTACTTTTGAGCCAACTACTACGACAGCATCCCCAACTACCACTACTGCAGCCCCAACTACCACTACTTCAGCTCTAACTACTACGACTGCAGCCCCAACTACTACTACTGCAGCCCAAACTACTACGACTGCAGGCCCAACTACCACTACTGCAGCCCCCCCAAATACCACTACTTCAGCTCTAACTACTACGACTGCAGACCCAACTACTACTACTGCTGCCCAAACTACTACTACTGTAGCACCAACTACTACAACAGCACCCCCAACTACCACTAAAGCAGCACCAACTACAACTACTTCAGTCCCAACTACCGCTACTGTGGGTCAAACTACTACAACTCAAGCACCAACTACCACTACTGCAGCCCCAACTACTACTACTCCAGCCCCAACTACAACTACTTCAGCCCCAACCACCACTACTCTTGCCCCAACTACCATTACTGTAGCACCAACTACTACTACAGCACCCCCAACTACCACTACTACAGCACACACTACCACGACAAGCAAGTCCTCGGAGGAAGGACACGACGATGACAGAGCTAACGCAAGCAAGTCCTCGGAGGAAGGAAAAGACGATGAAGGAGCTAACGCAAGCAAGTCCTCGGAGGGACCATCTACAACTACTTCAGCCCCAACTACCACTACTATTGCACCAACTACTACAAAAGCACCCCAGACTACCACTACTGCAGCACCAACTACCACTACTGCAGCCCAAACTACCACTACTTCAGCTCTAACTACTACGACTGCAGCCCCAACTACTACTACTGCAGCCCAAAATACTACTACTGCAGGCCCAACTACCACTACTGCAGCCCCAACTATAACTACTTCAGCTCTAACTACTACGACTGCAGCCCCAACTACTACTACTGCAGCCCAAACTAAAACTACTGCAGGCCCAACTACCACTAGAGCAGCCCAAACTACTACTAATGTAGCGCCAACTACTACTACTGCAGCACCAACTACTACTACTAAAGCCCCAACTACTACTACTGCAGCCCCAACTACCACTACTGTTGCACCAACTACTACAACAGCACCCCCAACTACCACTACTGCAGCACCAACTACCACTACTTCAGCTCTAACAACTACAACTGCAGCGCCAACTACCACTACAGCAGCACCAACTACCATTACTGCAGGCCCAACTACGACTACTGCAGCCCCTACTACAACTACTTCAGACCCAACTACCACTACTGCAGGCCAAACTACTACAACAGCACCCCCAACTACCACTACTACAGCACCCACAACCACGGCAAGCAAGTCCTCGGAGGAAGGAAAAGACGATGACGGAGCTAACACAAGCGAGTCCTCGGAGGGACCATCTACAACTACGCCAGCCCCAACTACCACTACAGCAGCACCAACTACCATTAATTCAGGCCCAAACTACTACTACTGTAGCCCCAACTACTACTACTCCATACCCAACTACACCTACTGCAGGCCCAACTACCACTACTGCAGCCCAAACTACTACTAATGTAGCACCAACTACCAGTACTGCAGCTCCAACTACAACTACTGCAGGCCAAACTACCACTACTGCAGCCCAAACTACTACTAATGTAGCACCAACTACCAGTACTGCAGCTCCAACTACAACTACTTCAGCCTCAACTACCACTACTGTGGGTCAAACTACTACAACTCAAGCACCAACTACCACTACTGCAGCGCCAACTACTACTACTGCAGCCCCAACTACTACTACTCCAGCCCCAACTACAACTACTGCATGCCCAACTACCACTACTGCAGCCCAAACTACAACTAATGTAGCACCAACTACCAGTACTTTAGCTCCAACCACAACTACTTCAGCCCCAACTACCACTACTGTAGCACCAACTACTACAACAGCACCCCAACTACCACTACTGCAGCCCCAACTACCACTACTGCAGCCCAAAACTACTACTACCGAAGCCACAACTACTACTACTGCAGCCCCAATTACCACGACTACAGCACCCACTACCACGACAAGCAAGTCCTCGGAGGAAGGAAAAACGATGACGGAGCTAACACAAGCAAGTCCTCGGAGGGACACGACGATGACGGAGCTAACTCAAGCAAGTGGAGGAAGGAAAGGACGATACGGAACTAACGCAAGCAAGTCCTCGGAGGAAGGAAAGGAACGATGACGGAGCAAACACAAGCAAGTCCTCGGAGGAAGGAAAAGACGATGAAGGAGCTAACGCAAGCAAGTCCTCGGAGGAAGGAAAAGACGATGACGGAGCTAACGCAAGCAAGTCCTCGGAGGAAGGAAAAGACGATGACGGAGCTAATTCAAGCAAGTCCTCGGAGGGACACGACGATGACGGAGCTAACGCAAGCAAGTCCTCGGAGGGACCAAATACCACTACTTCTGCCCCAACTACCACTACTGTTGCACCAACTACTAAAACAGCACCCCCAATTACCACTACTGCAGCACCCACTGCCACTACTGCAGGCCCAAATACGACTACTGCAGTCCCTACTACAACTACTTCAGCCTCAACTACCACGACTGTGGGTCAAACTACTACAACTCAAGCACCAACTACCACTACTGCAGCGCCAACTACTACTACTGCAGCCCAAACTACTACTACTCCAGCCCCAACTACAACTACTGCAGGCCAAACTACCACTACTGCAGCCCAAACTACTACTAATGTAGCACCAACTACCAGTACTTTAGCTCCAACCACAACTACTTCAGCCCCAACTACCACTACTGTAGCACCAACTACTAAAACAGCACCCCCAACTACCACTACTGCAGCCCCAACTACCATACTGCAGCCCAAACTACTACTCCAGCAGCCACAACTACTACTACTGCAGCCCCAACTACTACTACTGCAACCCCAACTACTACTACTAAGGCAGCCCAAATTACCACTACTACAGCACCCACTACCACGACAAGCAAGTCCTCGGAGAAGGAAAGGACGATGACGGAACTAACGCAAGCAAGTCCTCGGAGAAGGAAAGGACGATGACGGAGCTAAAGCAAGCAAGTCCTCGGAGGGACATGACGATGACGGGGCTAAACGCAAGCAAGTCCTCGGAGGGACACGACGATGACGGAGCTAACTCAAGCAAGTCCTCGGAGGAAAGAAAGGACGATGACGGAACTAACGCAAGCAAGTCCTCGGAGGAAGGAAAAGACGATGACGGAGCTAACGCAAGCAAGTCCTCGGAGGAAGGAAAAGACGATGAAGGAGCTAACGCAAGCAAGTCCTCAGAGGAAGGAAAAGACGATGACGGAGCTAACGCAAGCAAGTCCTCGGAGGAAGGAAAAGACGATGACGGAGCTAACGCAAGCAAGTCCTCGGAGGAAGGAAAAGACGATGACGGAGCTAACACAAGCAAGTCCTCGGAGGGACCAAATACCACTACTTCTGCCCCAACTACCACTACTGTAGCACCAACCACTACAACAGCAGCCCCAATTACCACTACTGCAGCACCCCTACTACCACTACTGCAGGCCCAACTACGATTACTGCAGTCCCTACTACAAGTACTTCAGCCTCAACTACTACGACTGCAGCCCCAACTACAACTACTGCAGCCCAAACTACAACTACTGCAGGCCCAACTACCACTACTTCAGCCCAAACTACTACTAATGTAGCGCCAACCACCCCAACTACCAGTAATGCAGCTCCAACTACAACTACTTCAGCCCAACTACCACTACTGCTGCCCTAACTACCACTACTGTAGCACCAACTACTACAACAGCACCCCCAACTACCACTACTGCAGCACCCATTACCTATACTGCAGCACCAACTACTTCTACTGCAGCCCCAACTACTACTACTGCAGCACTACTACTACTACTTTGCAGCCCCAAACTACTACTGCACTGCAGGCCCAACTACCACTACTGTTGCACCAACTACTACAACAGCACCCCCAACTACCACTACTGCAGCACCAACTACCACTACTGCAGCCCCCAACTACCACTACTTCAGCTCTAACAACTACTACTGCAGCCCCAACTACTACTACTGCAGCCCAAACTACTACTACTGCAGGCCCAACTACCACTACTGCAGCCCCAACTAGCACAACTGTAGCACCAACTACTACAGCAGCAACCCCAACTACCACTACAGCAGCACCAACTACCACTACTGCAGGCCCTACTACGACTACTGCAGCCCCTACTACAACTACTTCAGGCCCCAACTACCACTACTACAGCACCCACAACCACGACAAGCAACTCCTCGGAGGGACCATCTACGACTACTTCAGCCCCAACTACCACTACTGCAGCACAAACTACCACTACTTCAGGCCCAACTACTACTACTGTAGCCCTAACTACACCTACTGCAGGCCCAACTACTACTAATATAGCACCAACTACCACTACTGCAGCTCCAACTACAACTACTTCAGCCCCAACTACCACTACTACTGCCCCAACTACCACTACTTCAGCTCTAACTACTACGACTGGAGCCCCAACTACTACTACTGTAGCCCAAACTACTACTACTATAGAGCACCAACTACTACAACAGCACCCCCAACTACAACTACAGCAGCACCAACTACCACTACTGCAGGCCCAACTACGACTACTGCAGCCCCTACTGCAACTACTTCAGGCCCAACTACCACTACTATTGGTCAAATTACTACACCTCAATCACCAACTACCACTACTGCAGCCCCACCTACAACTACTGCAGGCCCAACTACCACTACTGCAGCCCCAACTACCACTACTTCAGCTCTAACTACTACGACTGCAGCCCAAACTAAAACTACTGCAGGCCCAACTACCACTAGAGCAGCCCAAACTACTACTAATGTAGCGCCAACTACCAGTACTGCAGCTCCAACTACAACTACTTCAGCCCCAACTACCAATACTGCTGCCCTAACTACCACAACTGCAGCACCAACTACTACTACTGCAGCCCCAAATACTACTACTGCAGCCCCAACTACCAATACTGTTGCACCAACTACTACAACAGAACCCCCAACTACCACTACTGCAGCACCAACTACCACTACAGCAGCACCAACTACCACTACTGCAGGCCCAACTACGACTACTGCAGCCCCTACTACAATTACTTCAGGCCCAACTACCACTACCGCAGGCCAAACTACTACAACAGCACCCCCAACTACCACTACTACAGCACCCACAACCACGGCAAGCAAGTCCTCGGAGGAAGGAAAAGACGATGACGGAGCTAACCCAAGCAAGTCCTCGGAGGAAGGAAAAGACGATGAAGGAGCTAACGCAAGCAAGTCCTCGGAGGAAGGAAAAGACGATGACGGAGCTAACGCAAGCAAGTCCTCGGAGGAAGAAAAGACGATGAACGGAGCTAACGCAAGCAAGTCCTCGGAGGGACACGACGATGACGGAGCTAACGCAAGCAAGTCCTCGGAGGAAGGAAAAGACGATGACGGAGCTAAACACAAGCAAGTCCTCGGAGGGACCAAATACCACTACTTCTGCCCCAACTACCACTACTGTAGCACCAACTACTAAAACAGCACCCCCAATTACCACTACTATAGAACCCACTACCACTACTGCAGGCCCAACTATACGACTACTGCAGTCCCTACTACAACTACTTCAGCCTCAACTACCACTACTGTGGGTCAAACTACTACAACTCAAGCACCAACTACCACTACTGTGCAGCGCCAACTACTGCTACTGCAGCCCAAACTACTACTACTCCCAGCCCCAACTACAACTACTGCAGGCCAACTACCACTACTGCAGCCAAACTACTTACTAATACTTAATGTAGCACCAACTACCGAGTACTTTAGCTCCAACCACAACTACTTCAGCCCCAACTACCACTTACTGTAGTAGCACCAACTACTAAAACAGCACCCCCAACTACCACTACTGCAGCCCCAACTACCACTACTGCAGCCCAAACTACTACTACTACCGCAGCCACACTACTACTACTGCAGCCCAACTACTACTACTGCCACCCCAACTACTACTACTGCAGCCCCAATTACCACTACTACAGCACCCACTACCACGACAAGCAAGTCCTCGGAGGAAGGAAAGGACGATGACGGAACTAACGCAAGCAAGTCCTCGGAGGAAGGAAAGGACGATGACGGAGCTAACGCAAGCAAGTCCTCGGAGGGACATGACGATGACGGGGCTAACGCAAGCAAGTCCTCGGAGGGACACGACGATGACGGAGCTAACTCAAGCAGTCCTCGGAGGAAAGGAAGGACGATGACGGAACTAACGCAAGCAAGTCCTCGGAGGAAGGAAAAGACGATGACGGAACTAACGCAAGCAGGCATGAAGGAGCTCGCTCGGAGGAAGGAAAAGCAAGAGGAAAAAAGACGATGACGGAGCTAACACAAGCAAGCCCTCGGAGGGACCAAATACCACAACTTTTGCCCCAACTACCACTACTGTAGCACCAACTACTAAAACAGCACCCCCTACTACAACTACTTCAGGCCCAACTACCACTACTACAGCACCCACAACCACGACAAGCAACTCCTCGGAGGAAGGAAAAGACGATGACGGAGCTAACACAAGCGATTCCTCGGAGGGCCCAACTACAACTACTTCAGCCCCAACTACCACTACAGCAGCACCCACTACCACTACTTTAGGCCCAACTACGACTACTGCAGTCCCTACTACAACTACTTCAGCCTCAACTACCACTACTGTGGGTCAAACTACTACAACTCAAGCACCAAACTACCACTACTGCAGCGCCACATACTACTACTGCAGCCCCAACTACTACTACTACTGCAGCCCCAACTACAACTACTACTGCAGGCCCAACTACCACTACTGCAGCCCAAACTACTACTAATGTAGCACCAACTACCAGTACTTTAGCTCCAACCAAACTACTTCAGCCCCAACTACCACTACTGTAGCACCAACTACTACAACAGCACCTCCAACTACACTAACTAGCAGCCCAACTACTACTAACCCTTGCAGCCAAAACTACTACTACTGCAGCCCAACTACTATACTGCAACCCCACTACACTTACTGCAGCCCCAACTACTACTACGCACCCAACTACCACTACTACAGCAGCCCCAACTACCACTACTGCAGCCCGCACTACTACTATACTACTACTGCAACCCAACTACTACTACTGCAGCTACCAATACCATACTCAGCCCATACGACTTGCTGCAGTCCTATACAACTACTCAGCCTCAACTACACTACTGTGGGTCAAACTACTACAACTCAAGCACCAACTACCACTACTGAAGCGCCAACTACTACTACTGCAGCCCCAACTACTACTACTCCAGCCCCAACTACAACTACTGCAGGCCCAACTACCACTACTGCAGCCCAAACTACTACTAATGTAGCACCAACTACCAGTACTTTAGCTCCAACCACAACTACTTCAGCCCCAACTACCACTACTTCTGCCCCAACTACCACTACTGTAGCACCAACTACTACAACAGCACCCCCAACTACCACTACTGCAGCCAAACTACTACTACCGCAACCAAAAACTACTACTACTGCAGCCCCAATTACCACTACTACAGCACCCACGACCACGACAGCAAGTCCTCGGAGGAAGGAAAAGACGATGACGGAGCTAACGCAAGCAAGTCCTCAGAGGAAGGAAAAGACGATGACGGAGCTAACGCAAGCAAGTCCTCGGAGGAAGAAAAAGACGATGACGGAGCTAACGCAAGCAAGTCCTCAGAGGAAGGAAAAGACGATGACGGAGCTAACACAAGCAAGTCCTCGGAGGGACCAAATACCACTACTTCTGCCCCAACTACCACTACTGTAGCACCAACTACTACAAACAGCAGCCCCAATTACCACTACTAGCAGAACCACTACCACTACTGCAGGCCCAACTACAACTACTGCAGTCCCTACTACAACTACTTCAGCCTCAACTACTACGACTGCAGCCCCAACTACTACTACTGCAGCCCAAACTACAACTACTGCAGCCCCAACTACCACTACTGCAGCCCAAACTACTACTAATGTAGCGCCCAACCACCAGTAATGCAGCCCCAACTACAACTACTTCAGCCCCAACTACCACTACTGCTGCCCTTACTACCACTACTGTAGCACCAACTACTACAACAGCACCCCCAACTACCACTACTGCAGCACCATTACCTATACTGCAGCAACCAACTACCTACTGCAGCCCAACTACTACTACTGCAGCACCAACTACTACTGCAGCCCCAACTACTACTACTGCAGCCCCAACTACTACTACTGCAGCCCCAACTACCACTACTGTGCACCAACTACTACAACAGCACCCCCAACTACCACTACTGCAGCACCAACTACCACTACTGCAGCCCCAACTACCACTACTTCAGCTCTAACAACTACAACTGCAGCCCCAACTACTACCTGCAGCCCAAACTACTACTACTGCAGGCCCAACTACCAACTACTGCAGCCCAACTACTACAGCAGCACCCCAACTACCACTACAGCAGCACCAACTACCACTACTTCAGGCCAACTACCACTACTACAGCACCCACAACCACGACATGCAACTCCTCGGAGGAAGGAAAAGACGATGATGGAGCTAACGCAAGCAAGTTCTCGGAGGGACCATCTACGACTACTTCAGCCCCAACTACCACTACAGCAGCACCAACTCCCACTACTTCAGGCCCAACTACTACTACTGTAGCCCCAACTACTACTACTCCAGCCCAACTACACCTACTTTAGGCCCAACTACTACTAATGTAGCACCAACTACCAGTACTGCAGCTCCAACTACAACTACTTCAGCCCCAACTACCACTACTTCTGCCCAACTACCACTACAGCAGCACCCACTACCACTACTGCAGGCCCAACTACGACTACTGCAGTCCCTACTACAACTACTTCAGCCTCAACTACCACTACTGTGGGTCAAACTACTACAACTCAAGCACCAACTACCACTACTGCAGCGCCAACTACTAACTACTGCAGCCCCAACTACTACTACTCCCAGCCCCAACTACAACTACTGCAGGCCCAACTACCACTACTATAGCCCAAACTACTACTAATGTAGCACCAACTACCAGTACTGCAGCTCCAACTACAACTACTTCTGCCCCAACTACCATTACTGTAGCACCAACTACTACAACAGCACCCCAACTACCACTACAGCAGCACCAACTACCACTACTTCAGGCCCAACTACCACTACTACAGCACCCACAACCACGACATGCAACTCCTCGGAGGAAGGAAAAGACGATGATGGAGCTAACGCAAGCAAGTCCTCGGAGGGACCATCTACAACTACTTCAGCCCCAACTACCACTACTTTTGCACCAACTACTACAACAGCACCCCCAACTACCACTACTGCAGCCCCAACTACCACTACTGTTGCACCAACCACTACAACAGCACCCCCAACTACCACTACTTCAGCTCTAACTACTACGACTGCAGCCCTAACTACTACTACTGCAGCCCAAACTACTACTACTGCAGCCCCAACTACCACTACTTCAGTTCTAACTACTACGACTGCAGCCCAAACTACCACTACTGGCAGCCCAAACTACTACTACTACTGTAGCACCAACTACCACGACAAGCAAGTCCTCGGAGGAAGGAAAAGACGATGACGGGGCTGAGAGTCACAATGCAAGTCAGGATGTGGAAGGCAGGGACAGTGAGGTTGATGAGGATGATAGCAATTATGAAGATGGAGACAATGATAGAGGGAGCAGCAGTGATAAAGGTCAGCGAGGCCTCAGGAAAAACAACAAAAAACGCAAAAGCAGTAAAGAGAACACTGATGACAGCAGTCAAGAGCACAACAATGGAAGCCACAGCGAGGAGCAAAAAGGTATAAAAATGAAATGCCATAGTATAACAAAATATAATTGAAATCATGATTTACTGCTAATTTGAATGATCGTTAACTGAGTGTTGTTTGAATTAATCAAATGAATGTAAAGATTGGCAAAGAATGCATAATTTAAAAATGCAGTTAAATCATAACTATATCACTGTAATGAATTATCTGATGGATATCGGCAGACTTCCCACAATAGTACTGTCTTTGCAGAGTGCTGGACTGAATGGTTCGATAGAGATGATCCCAGTGCATCAGGGGACTGGGAGACCCTAGAAAGTCTGTACAGAGAAAATCCTGGGAAGCTCTGCAACAGGCCTCTGTGTATTCAAGTCAAGACTACATCTGGGCACAGCGTCTCTTCCACAGGGGACGTCATTGCAGTGTAAGGGTTCAAGCAAGTTCTGGCACTTTTTAAGGTTGAGTGAGGTTCTTTTTTTAATCAATGGGTTCTTTTCAACAGATCTGACACAAGCGTTGGCTTTGTTTGTAAAAACTCTGATCAAACACCAGGTTCAAGATGCCATGATTATAAGGTCCGTTTCCTCTGCCCTCAAGAGTTTTGTAATCCCAAAGGTACGAAAATAAATAACTCCAACAAGTCTTTTTGTCTGTCGCCATACAAAATATATCATTATTTTCTTCTCTTGCTAGTGTGCTGGACGACGTGGTTTGACCGGGATAGCCCCAGTGGCATTGGAGATTGGGAACTCCTGTGTGACCTGAGAGCTGAAAATCCTGGACAAATCTGTGAACAACCGCTTTACATTGAAGTTCGGAACAAGCTCAACAATTTGCCTGCTGCCTTCACCGGGAACTCATTCCACGTGTAGGTTCATCATGATTTGTGATCGTTTTTTACACAAATGAAAACAAAATAACTGAAAGAAGACTTTGTATACAATTTCAGCTACAGCCCCACCGAAGGATTTGCCTGCCGCAATTGTGACCAGAGAGAACGTCGTTGCCATGACTACAAAGTTCGCTTTGGCTGCCCATGTAACGTTTAGGCATATTCTACCACAAAAAATGCCTTTAACTTGATTGGTATTTGTAAATGGTACCATTACTGTGTGTCTTTGTTCATAGTTCAATGTTTTTCTTTTTAATTAGTATGAAGTAATCTATTATTAAATCATTTAGAAATGTTAATTACTTGTGTGTTCATTTGTATTTATTTCATTGTATTTATTATTATCTGTCAAGCTGTAAAACATCTCAAACCTAGCACATAGCCACACCCTACTTCTCCTCAGTGCCGCTGTTGTACCTCCAAGTTTGAAAAGGTGTGGGGTTCAATCCTGCCAGCTAACCTGAGGACAGAACAGAACCTGATTTAATGCGGGCTGTGAGTGAGTGAGTGAGTGAGTGAGTGATTGGCGGCCAAAAATGTCCAACGCATTATTAAAAACTGGATGGATTGTGGGGAACCATCGTCTTCCAGGAACAAATGTGGTCAGAAAACAACAGTAGAAAACATGGGTATGTTTAATAGTGAAAGTAAGAGCATTTCCACATGCACAACACAAAGGGAACCTAAGGGATTGGGACTGAAAAGCTGTGTAGCCGTAAGAAAACCACTAATTAGTAAGTAATATGGGCTTCAGTTTTGTAGAGAGCATAAAGATTGGACTCTGGAGGAATGGAAGAAGCTCATGTGGTCTGATGAGTCCAGATAGACCCTGTTCCAGAGTGATAAAGAAGAGAGGCCTCCTGTACAAGCACATGGGGGCAGTTGGTCAGGTCTAGGTTATTCTGTGCCCAAAGAATAAGGTCAGCTGACTACCTGAATATACTGAATGACCAGATTATTCCACCAATGGATTTTTTTTCCTTTCCCAATGGCACGGGCAGATTCCAAGATGACAATGCCAGGATTCATCGGGCTCAAAGTGTGGAAGAGTGGTTCAGGGAGCATGAGACACCACAGAGTCCAGACTTAAACCACAGTGAGGGTCTTTGGCATCAGAATCAGAATCAGAATCAGAAAGGGGTTTATTGCCATTGTCAATGAACAAACTTCACAGACACAGGAACTTGTCTCGTCCTGAAGGTGCAACATAAAACACTGAGCAATGATGTCGGTGTAATCCCTCATTCGTCCAGGAGTGTTCCATTGTAGAAAAAGATTCAGTTGTAGTCATCTGGACTCTGTTTTAGAAAAACAAAACGTTTCAACTCTCATCCAGAGAGTCATTCTCAATCAGAGAAACAAGTCTGAGAACTCCTGTTTATATCCTACTCTGTGAGAGCCCTGCCCACAGGGCGGACCTCCTGCTAATGGCCATTGAAACTGGGATGGGCCTATTGTTCTATTGTTCCCTGCTCACCTTGAGTGCCTATTTAGCATCCGAATGCCCAGGGCGTCTCCAGGGTTTCAGCAGACCATCATAAACAACGGGAAAGGTTGAATCTTAAACCTCCATTCCGATTTAATGAAGGATTCTTTTTTTTAACAAAGATTGCCTCCTTAACTCCTCTTTCAACCAACTCTTTTTCCCTGCTCAGAACCTTCTCCTCACTGTCTTCAATAGAGTGGTTTGTGGCTTTAAGATGAAGATGCACAGCGCTCTGGGGTCCTGAACTTGCGTGTCTTCTGTGCTGATAAAGCCTCTTGTGAAGTGGCTGTTTAGTCTCCCTATGTAACGCTCTTTACAACTTTCTTCACTGCATTGGATAGAATACACTACATTGCTCTGTTTTTGTGTCGGCATCTGTCCTTAGGGTGAACCAGTTTTTGTCTTAACGTGTTGCCTGGTTTGAAATAAACAGGGACTTCGTGTTGTCTAAAAATTCGTTGCAGTTTTTCTGACAGTCCTGAGACATAAGGGATAGAGACACCCCTTCTCTTGGTTCTGTTTCCCTTTTGTCCCTTTTGTCCTGCTTTTTGGTTCTCTTCACTTTGTTCAGAGCCAAGTCGGGTATCCACAGGCTGAGAGAGCATTCCGGACGTGTGTTTCCTCTTTCCTCTTGCCCTCTGAGCTGGTGGGCACCGCTTGTGCTCTGTGTTGTAGTGTTCTGATCACTCCCAGCTTATGCTGTAGTGGGTGTAAGAGCCAAAGAGCAGGTACTGGTCAGTGTGTGTGGGTTTCCTATATACTTCTATCTGGAGCTTCCCGTCTTCTCCTCTGATAGTGGAACAATCAAGAAAGGCCAAGCGGTTCTCCTTTCCATCTTCTCTTGTAAACCTGATGTTCAGGTCCTCCACATTAATGTGCTCTGAGAAGGCTTCCAGCTCTTGTTTCTTAATTGTCACAAAAGTGTCATCCACGTAACGGTACCAAAGACTTGGAGCAATGCCTGAAAAGGAGGTCAGTGCCTTCTTCTCAAAATGCTCCATGTACAGGTTGGCCACTATGGGAGAGACGGGCGAGCCCATGGCACACAGCCGTGGATCTGTCTGTAAAAATGTCCCGGAATTGAAAGTATGTGGTGTTAAGACAGATGTCTAGTAGTTTGCAGATGTTTTCAGGTGTCAGTTGGTCCTTTCCTGTAAGGTGGTGTCTTCCTGCAGTCTCGTCCTAACCGCTGCTACTGCCTCAGAGGTCGGGATGCAAGTGAAGAGGGACACAACATCATAAGAAAACCATCCGGTCATCTGGGTCCAATTGGAGATGTTTCACTTTGTCCACAAAAGTGTGTGTGTTTTCCAACATGATGTTCCGAATTCCCACCAATGGTGCCAAGATGGTTGTTAAATGCTTGGCCACATTGTATGTGATGGAATCTTGTGCTGCACACAATGGGTCTGAGTGGAACATTCTCTTTGTGAATTTGTGGAAGGCATAAATGCATGGAATGGCTTCCCCAGGATACAGTCTGTAATACAGAAGCCTGTCTATCACCTCCTCTTTTTCAAGCTTCTGTAAACAGTCTATCACCTTCTTCTTGTAGCCACTGGACGGGTTCTCTTTTCAGACGTTCGTATGTGGCTGTGTCCTCGAGCAGGCGTGTGGACTTTGGCTTCATAATCAGCTGTGTTAAGAATCACAGTGCAGCGCCCCTTGTCTGCTGGAAGAATGTTTATGCTGTCATCTTTTTGTAGTGCTGAGAGTGCCTTCCTCTCCTCAGATGTGAATATTTGAAGAGGAGGTTTGGCGCTCTTCAGAGTAGCTGTGACCCGTAACCTCAGGTCTGCAGCCTCAGTTCTGTCATCTTGTTGTTCCTGATTGCTGTTTCTGTGGCTGTGATGTAGTCTTCTGTAGGGATGTGGTTTAGAAGTAATAGAAAAGTTGAGCCCTTTGGAGAGCACGTCTTTCTCTGGCCTTCCCAAAATTCACAAAGAGAATGTTCCACTCAGACCCATTGTGTGCAGCACAGATTCCATCACATACAATGTGGCCAAGCATTTAACAACCATCTTGGCACCATTGGTGGGAATTCGGAACATCATGTGGAAACACACACACTTTTGTGGACAAAGTGAAACATCTCCAATTGGACCCAGATGACGCGGATGGTTTCTTATGATGTTGTGTCCCTCTTCACTTGCATCCCGACCTCTGAGGCAGTAAGCAGCGGTTAGGACGAGACTGCAGGAAGACACCACCTACAGGAAAGGACCAAACTGACACCTGAACACATCTGCAAACTACTAAAGACATCTGTCTTAACACCACATACTTTCAATTCCGGGGACATTTTTACAGACAGGTTCACGGCTGTGCCTTGGGCTCGCCCGTCTCTCCCATAGTGGCCAGACCTGTACATGGAGCATTTTGAGAAGAAGGCACTGACCTCCTTTTCAGGCATTGCTCCAAGTCTTTGGTACCGTTACGTGGATGACACTTTTGTGACAATTAAGAAACAAGAGCTGGAAGCCTTCTCAGAGCACATCAATGCAGTGGACCCGCACATCAGGTTTACAAGAGAAGATGCAAAGGAGAACCGCTTGGCCTTTCTTGATTGTTCCACTATCAGAGGAGAAGACGGGAAGCTCCAGATAGAAGTATATAGGAAACCCACACACACTGATCAGTACCTGCTCTTTGGCTCTAACCACCCACTACAGCACAAGCTGGGTGATCAGAACACTACAACACAGAGCACAAGCGGTGCCCACCAGCTCAGAGGGCAAGAGGAAAGAGGAAACACACGTCCGGAATGCTCTCTCAGCCTGTGGATACCCGACTTGGGCTCTGAACAAAGTGAAGAGAACCAAAAAGCAGGACAAAAGGGACAAAAGGGAAACAGAACCAAGAAGAAGGGGGTCTCTATCCCTTATGTCTCAGGACTGTCAGAAAAACTGCAACGAATTTTTAGACAACACGAAGTCCCTGTTTATTTCAAACAGGCAACACGTTAAGACAAAAACTGGTTCACCCTAAGGACAAGATGCCGACACAAAAACAGAGCAATGTAGTGTATTCTATCCAATGCAGTGAAGAAAGTTGTAAAGAGCGTTACATAGGGAGACTAAACAGCCACTTCACAAGAGGCTTTATCAGCACAGAAGAACACGCAAGTTCAGGACCCCCAGAGCGCTGTGCATCTTCATCTTAAAGCCACAACCACTCTATTGAAGACAGTGAGGTGGAGATTCTGAGCAGGGAAAAAGATGGTTTGAAAGAGGAGTTAGAGAGGCAATCTTTGTTAAAAAAGAGAATCCTTCATTAAATCGGAATGGAGGTTTAAGATTCAACCTTCCCGTTGTTTATAATGGCTCTGCTGAAACCCTGGAGACGCCTCTGGGCATTCGGATGCTAAATAGGCACTCAAGGTGAGGCAGGGAACAATAGAACAATAGGCCCATCCCAGTTTCAATGGGCCATTAGCAGAAGGTCCCGCCCTGTGGCAGGGCTCTCACAGAGTAGGATATAAACAGGAGTTCTCAGACTTGTTTCTCTGATTGAGAATGACTCTTGGATGAGAGTTGAAACGTTTTGTTTTTTCTAAAACAGAGTCCAGATGACTAAAACTGAATCTTTTTTCTACACTGAGCAATGATAAAACAACATATATTCAGTCAAACAAAAGGGCATTTAAGGACAATTTAAAATGACTATAGTATAAAATAAAATAAAAATAAAAATAGGCATTGCTATGTACACAAGTTTACAGTTAAGTTTAAAGTTGTAGTGCAGAAAGTGACAGTGAGTGATGAAGAGTGTAGTTAAAGTGACAGGTGTTTAGAAGTGTTCATGAGTCCAACGGCAGAGGGAAAGAAACTATTCTTGTGGCGGGAGGTTCTGGTCCGGATGGACCGTGGCCTCCTGCCTGAGGGGAGTGGTTCAAATAGTCCATGTCCAGGGTGAGAGGGGTCAGCTGTGATCCGACCTGCTCGTCCCAGAGTCAATGATGGCCGTGTAGAACTGCACCATCATCTGCACTGAAGCTTGGCTTTCCTCAGCTGCCGCAGGAAGTACATCCTCTGCTGGGCCTTCTTGATGAGGGAGCTGATGGAGGGCTCCCACTTGAGGTCCTGGGTGATGTTGGTGCCCAGGAAGCGGAAGGAGTCCACGGTGGTGATGGGGGAGTCTGTCATGATGAGGGGGGCTGGGGGGCTGTGGCTTTCCTGAAGTCCACGATCATCTCCACTGTCTTCTGGGCGTTGAACTCCAGGTTGTTACTGCTGCACCAGGACACAACCTCCCCTCCTAGACAGACTCATCCCCGTCCGAAGATGAGCCCGATGAGGGTGGTGTCATCCGCAAACTTGATCAGTTTTACGGAGTCATGGCTGGAGGTGCAGCAGTTTGTGTACAGGGAGAAGAGCAGAGAGAAAGTACACAGCCCTGTGGAGCTCCTGTGATGATAGTCCGAGTGTCTGAGACATTTCTCCAGCCGCACGCACTGCCTCCGATCCGTCAGGAAGTCAGTGCTCCCCCTGCAGGTGGAGTCGGGCACATTGAGCTGGGAGAGCTTGTCCTGGAGCAGAGCAGGGAGGATGGTGTTGATGAAGGAGCTGAAGTCCACAAACAGGATCCTGGCGTAGGTTCCGGGGGAGTCCAGATGCTGCAGGATGAAGTGGAGTGCCAGGTTGATGGTGTCGTCTACAGACCTGTTGGCTCTGTAGGCGAACTGCAGGGGGTCCAGCAGGGGTCCAGCAGGGAGGAGGTGAAGGACTTGAGGTGGGGCAAGACCAGGCGTTCAAATGACTTCATGACTAGAGACGTCAGTGCCACAGGCCTGTAGTCATGAAGTTCAGTGATCCGGGCCTTCTTGGGGACAGGGACAATGATGGACGACTTGAAGCAGGCTGGGACATGGCATGACCCCAGGGAGGTGTTAAAAATGTCTGTGAAGACGGGGGTCAGCTCTCCTGCGCAATGTCTTAATGTAGCGGCAGAGACGCCGTCTGGTCCAGCAGCTTTTCGGGGTTGGATTTCCGAAATAGCCTGTGAACATCCTGTTCCTGAACTGAGAGAGTGGTGGGGGAGGTGGGGGGGACCAGGTTTGGGTTGGCGAGGTGGTGGCCACCGAGGGGGAAGGGTGTGGCCTCAAACCTGGAGTAGAAGGTGTTAAGTTGCTCAGCCAGTTTTCGATTGTCTGCAGCAGGGGGGGCTCGGGGCTTGTGGTTGGTGAGAAGCCGGAGCCCCCTCCACACGGAGGCGGGGTTGTTGTCAGAGAACTGCTGCTTCAGACGCGTATTGTACCGTGATCTCGCTCAAGAAACCTCTTTGCTAAATCCATACATGAGCATGAGCTGGAAGAAGCCAGTGGTCAGACCCTCCCATCATCAATACAAGATCTTGGTGAAACATGAATTCAACACTGGATGGAAATAAATCTTGTGACATTGCAGAAACTTATTGAAACCTCAAAACATATTTTGGTGGCGACTATTTTTTTACCAGATAGTGTCGTTTCTGATGATTTTCCCATAGTTCTCTTTTTATCCTCTTTGCTCCCACGTGGCTGTTATTTAATGGTTCTTATTCAATGCCATTTAAACCTCCTGTTTAAAAATATTGAAATTATACCAATAGTAAACAGTGTGAACACTAAACGGCCGTAGGATCCAGACGGACTGGACAGATACGGTTCATTTATTTTATGTGCGTATTTTTATGTGTAGTACGTCCATGGTTTGCTTTAAATAGCCCTGTCCAATAAATAAAATAATTAAACCAATGACCAAGCCAGAGTGAACAGAGCCTCTGATGAACAAATGACTAATGGAAAAGAAAAGGCGTCTACAGTGTGAGCAAGGTGTCATTAAGTACAAGAAACCACTAATTACAGATTAGATCTGAGTGACGTGGGTTGGAAAACATAATGACATGGCACTTGATGGTTGTCACAGTAATAATTAACTAAATTAATGCAGTAAGTGTTAAAGTAAAACTAGTTCTTTGGAATCTACATAAATAAGCTACAGGTTAAAAAAGCAGTTTGAAACATTACCTTCGTCTCCAAAAGGAAAAAATGTAGAAGGCTTATTGTTTTCATATACAGTTAGGCAGTGACACAAGTTTAGTTATTTTAGCTGTTAACGAAAACATATTCAGGATACAATTATATAAAGTGCAGACTCTCAGCTGAAATTTGAGATATTCACATCAAAATTGGAGCAAGGGTTTGGGAATTACAGCCCTTTAATACCCTCTTTTTCAAGGGACAAAAAGTAATTGGACAATTGAGTCAGAAGGCTTAAAACATCTAAAATAACAAGGCTGCATGGGCTCTTGCCTCGATAACCTGTCATCAATTAAGCCGTTAAAAGGCCTGGAGTTGAGTCCAAGTGTGGCGTTTGGAAGCTGTTGCTGTGAACACGCTACATGTGCTCTAAGGAGCACTCGATGGAGGTGAAACGGACCATCCTGAGACTGAAAAAAAAGAAGAAATCCATCAGAGAGATGGCAGAATTGTTAGGAGAGGCCAAATAAACACTGGTGAGCTTGGGAACTCAAAAAGGCCTGGATGTTCACGGACGACAACAGTGATCGCAGAATCCTTTCCATGATGAAGAAAAACCCTTCACATCACCCACTCAAGTGAAGAAGACTCTCCAGGAAGTATCAGTATCTAAGTCTACCATAAAGAGAAGACTTCATGAGAGTAAATCCAAAGAATTCACCACAAGGTGCAAACCATTAATCTGCCTCAAAAATAGAAAGGCCAGAATTGACGTTTGCCAAAAAACACCTGAAGAAGCCAGCCCAGTTCTGGACCAGAATTCTTTGGACAGATGAGACTAAGATCAACCTGGACCAGACTGATGGGAAGAAGAAAGTTTGGAGAAGAATTGGAACAGCTCATGCATCCTACACATAGGGGGGCTGTGATGGTGGAACAGTTTAATGGCACTGGGTCACTCCAATGCAAGTTTGCTTAGCATAACTTCCTGTTTCAGGATGACAATTGATCAGCATAGTCAATAAGACCCAGGAGTTGTATTTAAAGCTGGGAAAACTTGGAATATTTCTGTAATTCGGAGTTTCATACTTCATCTGTTCAATCGAGTGCTTTTTTCATTTGCAGCTTGCCTAATTGGAGCAACCTGGGAAAGTTTGGCATACTTTCTCTGAATATTTTCTATCTGAACAATTTTTAGCAAATTTGATTATGTTTGAATGGGTTCCCAAACCTGGAATTTTTCACAAAGCCAAAATTTCCAAAAAAATTTTTATTATATTCTTTCCTAACTGTAAATGGCTTTAGTCAAGAACGTACAATTGCTAAAAGTACAGGTCTCAGCTCTTAGACGTCTAAAAGTTTGGCAATCCACCATTTCAGTAAAATGTAAATATGATTCTAATTTTCATATTTATGTCTTATTAGATGTTATGACCAAAACGAGCTTCGAGCACAATGTTGGGGAGCTTCATGCCCCTTTCTCTCTTCACCTTATTCTCTTCTATTAAACCCGCCTGTGGAGGGTTTGACCACCTGAAATCCTACGACTTGTTGTCGGGACACTACTGAACCCAAAACCCATATATTAGAACCCGCCTTTATGTTTCTTCTGTTTCCCCTATCAGTAGTGATCTCACTACTAACCCACAAAACAGTTGTCTGATCCTGAGCTTTGTCCAGAACTGCCTTCCTCTCTGTGATATCTTGTCCAGAATTCGACTAGCGCATCCATGATCATCTCTATCTCTATGGTTCTCAGAGATGTTATTGGCTCTTTCCCCCATTTTACAGGGCTATATTTACTGCAACTAAAACTACTACTAATACAACTTACTCACTACATTGCATTTTGTCTTAAAACACTACGCTAAAGCCATTTGATCTGCGAAATCGAGTAAAAGCAATGCGTAACTTTGCTTTGATGAAGGAGACTTTGAACAAGCCCTCTTATTTAATGGTGCAGGTGACACCTGCTGTACATAAGGAAAACACACAGGTTTGCTGCTATAGTTGCATTAACAAAAGGGATTTCCGGTTACATCTGTTAAATGAAATTGCATAAACATGAGCTCTCTGTGCCCTGTCACAAACTGCAGAGATATGGGAATATTACTAGAGGCATACAGCGTCAGGCTTAGAGTAGGTGCAGAGTTCACGCTTGGTTGTACTTTGGTCTTACTTAGTACCTGTAAGTCTGTTTGTTATTCGTGTTATCAGGCTCTGTATATCTACCTACGTCATTCAGCCTTCAGCTTATGCGCCATCTTTGTTTTTATTTCTGCAAGCTTCTTCATCGTCATGAAATATATACCTGACATTGAGGAGAGGCATTTCTTCAAAGGAGAGACGTTTGCCCGCCCTTTACCATGACTGCTGCTGATTGGCCCCGTTCGTTTTTGCATTTTAGATGTGGGTTATAAAAGTAAGATGTGGTGGTGAATCACTGTTATGAAAATAAAAAAAAAAAGCTTGCCAAAAAGTAAAGTAGCAAATAAGTTAGTATTCAAGTGTCAGTACAAAGTCATTAGGCTTCAAGGCTCCGGTCCTGGCTGCTCAAACTGAAGCCTTCAATCACAGCAAAAACACACATAATATTAGAACAATACCTTGTGTATGTGTCAATTCATACAAAATAATATAATCATATATCAAAAAGGTTTGAGGTCGAGAGCCCGAATGAGTGGAAACTGCAGAGGTCAAAGTGCAGGACGACCCCGGGTCAGTCAGCGTTCTCAGAGGAACAGTCACACTTACGGAAGTCACTTTCAGGAATGAGACTTTTCTTTACAAAACTGAAACACTGCATCTTTTTATGTCAACGATTCAATGATCGTGAACAAGCAACATCTACAACCTCTAAGCTAGAGCACGTATAAAATAAGTACATTTTCGTAGGGCAGTATTAATGAATGGAATTCCATTTTGTATACTTTACTGATGAGGAGATGTCAATCAGCTCTTCATCACTGCTGAGTACCTGATTAGCATCTGAATGTTGTTCTCTCTCAGGTTTCTACTTACTCCAAATGGGTTTTGTAGTTTTTCCTGCAGAAGAAGGGTCTACGGATGCTCTGTTGGGACATTTGCTCATTTCTTATGAACATTGTTTAACCGTTGCCCTTCGAGGAGACTGCTGTTGTGATTTTTGGCTTTACAAAAATAAATGGAATAAGATGACCAGGGCTGATCCCGCATCATGGCTTCAAAATACTGTTGTACACTACGGGTAAACAGAACCTTAAACCTCCATTTCTGTTTAAAGAGGGATTCTCTTTTCTCTTTTCACAAAAATGTCCTTAACTCTTCTTATAAAACCATCTCTTCTCCGGCTCAGAACCTTCTCCTCACTGTCTTCAAAAGAGTGGTTTGTGGCTTGAAGATGAAGATGCACGGCGCTCTGTGGTCCTTAACTCGAGTGTCTCTGGGCTGACACTTTTATTTTTAGAACTTAAACATAACTCTTTTTCAAAAATATATTATTACGAACTAAAAATGGTAATACAGAACAATAAGGTGATACAATTACACGGTAATGTTTGAGCACAAGAAGCAGCAGAGACCACGTGATGTGAGGAGGTTAAAAAGTCAAATGACAAATACATTCAAATTCCCGTTCCTGTAAATGCTCAAACACACACGCGTGCAGTTAACGCGAGACCACAGTCCTTTTGCGTCGGGTCTGTCGCTGAGATATCGCGAGATTTGCTCAGCTGTTTAGTCTGTGTGTGTTTTTTTTTTTTTTAA